>QNQO01009883.1:0-169912 GCA_003290165.1 Berberis thunbergii
CTTGTGAGCATTATAGAGAGGCTGCCATTCTTTGTCCTACGCATTTTCGTGCTTTGAAGCTTTTGGGTAGTGCTTTGTTTGGTGTAGGAGAGTATAGGGCAGCTGAGAAGGCATTGGATGAGGCCATTTTCTTGAAACCGGATTATGCCGATGCACATTGTGATCTGGGGTCTGCGTTGCATGCTGTGGGTGAGGATGAGAAGGCAATTCAGGAGTTTCAGAAGGCTATTGATTGAAACCGGGGCATATCGATGCTTGTAACAATTGGGTGGTCTTTATATGGATATTGGGAAGGTATCAGAGAGCTTCAGAGATGTATACCAGGGTGTTTTAACTGTGTGGCCGAAATAATTGGAGAGCACAGCTCTTAATAAAGCTGTGGCCATTGTTGGGGTGCTGGAGAAGCTGATGAAGCGAAGAAGATCGCTGAAGAGGCATTTAAGATGACTAATAGGGTTGAGGTACATGATGCAATTGCTCATATGAAGGCAATTGCAGAAGAAAAAATTGAAGGCTAATGGGGCTGTTGATGGGTCAAGCTAATTTTGTGTTTGTGGAGTTCGAAATTTAAGAGAGTTAGTCGAAAGACTACACTCAGGCAGGAGTTGGGCAATGCCTTGTGATCAGAGCTTTCCAGAGGTTAACGAGGTTGACGCCGTTGTGATGTTGATCGATTGAAGAAGAAATGAATGAGACTGAAGTGGCCAGTGTCTTACTCTGGCAGTGGTGTTCCAGAGAAATCCATCCGAAAAGCCAATTTTGGAGGAAATTCTACGGAGATTACTTCAAGTTTTTAAACCGGGAGACATTCCAAGGAGCTGTGAAAGCTATAAATGAGAGAGTTTGGCTGTCATGGATGCCTCAGTTCAGGTAGAGTGGATTTAGGCATGTTCTATGCAGTTCTTGCTCCCATTTGCAGTGGAACTCCCGACAAGCGAAAAACGAGTTTGCATTTGATGCACTCACAGTGGCGACCTGTGAACGAAAGTACACGCAATTAGGAGAGTAGATGCCCTTACATACATCAAGTTGTTGAGGCTGGTTGATGTTCCATCAGTGGGGATACATAAATTCTAGAAGTCCATGGAGAGGAGGATGTCACAAACCATTCTTTCCGGAGTTTCCAAACAATGATTTGATGATCCAGATTGGGGTTTTAGGTATAATGACCACACTGCGTGAAGCTTGAAACTGGCTGATAGGAACCGCCACGTGATCATGCTTGCCATGTTTGTAGGTATCCTAATTACTGGGTCTCGCTTCAAAGAACTGAAGTGTCGTTTCAGTCTATGTAATCAATGCTACAAGTCAAGGAAAGGTGCCATCCACCTTCAAGCAAGAAGAATACAGATTTAAAGAATATGAAAGCGAGTCCGATTCGATGAAAGATAAGTGCATGTTCTTTAGTTTGCCTTCTAAGAACTCCCCTGAAAATGACCCATAACCCATAGCTTTAGCTGTTGGTGTTTACTTTATGGAATATCATGTATCATCCTTCCACTCAAGTGTTCTTATTGTTCATTATTGAATACAGTTCGTAGATGTTTTTAATCCCTAGTCTCGTGTCTTTTGTATGATAATATTCTTGGAAGTGGTGGAGTTTTGGAATTTTTTGTGTATTTTCAGATTTTTTTCTGCAGATTTCTTTGTTTCTAATTCATTCTTAAGGTCTGGAGGTTTTAGTTTTCGGCTTTCTGTTATTGTTGTTTCTACTAAACAACACACAAAATGGTCCGAACAATTGTTATCTGGGACTGGTTGCATAGTGAAAAGCACTAGGGGTGGGCATAAAACCGATTTAATTCGAAATGTAACCGACCCAACCGATTTTTAAATACGGTTTGGTACCGAACCGAATAAGGGAATGAATGAAGAGGATTTGTCAAAACCGAACCGAACCGGTTTCAAACGGTTCGGAATCGGTTCACCATTTTAAAACCGTCCGATTAAAATCGAACCACCGATTGATGCATATTGCTGCGCATCCTGTCGTACTGTATCACACCCCGCCCAAAAGGCAAAAACGAAACCCAAATCTCTCTGTTTCTAACTTTCTATTTCTTCTTGCAGAAGAAATTCTAAATGGCGACGAAACCAGCGAGGAAACCTAAATCTAAATCTCTCTGTTTCTCAATCAATATCTTACCGTATTGATTTCAACCATCTCTTCACCATTATCATCTATTCTCAAAGTCTCTTTCATCCTTATCGAATGGCTTTGAAATCAAGAACAAAGAAATTGATTTCAACCATCTCTTCACCATCTCCAGAAAACCCAACCTTGCCAAGTGCCTACACTCCCCTTCTCATTGTCTCTGTGAAGCCCAAAACATCGCCTCTCGTTTGATCAGATCCCGACGAAGAACGTTTTTGCGTGAACTCGATGATCTCTGGGTTTGTACGCAATGGGTGTTTACAGAAAGCCATTAATTGTTACAATGAGTTGTTAATGACATGGAGAGTTCGTCCTGATTTCTTCACCTTTCCAGTTGTTCTGAAAGCCTTGTGGGGGCTTGCGTGATGGGAGGAGGGTTCATAGTGTAGTTTCAAAAATGGGGCTTGGATTGGATTTATTTATACGTGCTTCTTTAGTCCAATATGTATTCAAGATTTGGGTTTGTGGAGGATGCAAGTAAGTTGTTTGACGAAATGCCTGTTAGAGATTTGGGTATTTGGAATGCGTTGATATCGGGATTTTGTCAAAATGGGAAGGCAGCAGAGGCCTTGGATGTGTTTGAGAAAATGGTTATTGAAGGTGTGGAGATGGATTCGGTTTCGGTGTCAAGTATACTTCCTGTTTGTACTCCCTTAAATAATTTTGTGAGGGGGATGACAATCCATGTGTATGTGATAAAGAATGGTTTAGAGTTTGATGTGTATGTATCAAATGCTTTAGTTAACATGTATGCCAAGTTCGGTAAACTGAAGGCTACACAAAAGATCTTCAACCAAATGTTGGTACGAGATCTGGTATCATGGAACTCATTAATAGCTGGCCACGAGCAGAATGGTGATCCAACTGCTGCTCGTAGTTTATTTGTTGAGATGAAAGCAGATGGCTTTGAGCCTGATGCATTGACACTTGTGAGCTTGGCATCTATTGTTGGTCAATCTGGCGATGTAAGATAGAAAATTCGACTGTGGTAGCAATGTAATGTTTGAAATGGATGGGTTGGCCCGAGTTTCATTATCTAGTATGTTATATGACAGCTAACAAGGCCCATACTTGATAAAAAGTGTTATATGTAAACAATATACTGTTTGAAATGGATGGGTTGGGCCAAAAAATTTTCATTGTCAATTTTCATTTGGGCTAAAAATGGGCCTGTCAAATGGGCTGAAAAAGCTAAAACCGAATTTTCAGCCCAACCGAACCGGGACCCGAACCGAATTTCGGCCCAACCGAATTTTCGGTTTTACCATATACAAAATCGGTTTCGGTTTTGGATTTGGGCTAACCGATTGAAAATGGTTCGAAAGCGGTTTGGGCCTCAAACCGAACCGAACCGACTTTGCCCACCCCTAAAAAGCACCATCAGATTGTATGAAGCTTTATTTTGAGTTCTTTTGACAGGACAGAAAATCTACTTGTTCTGGGCGTGGAAACAAAGATGGTGAAGTTGGAATTGCGGGTAGTTTTGTTCCCTCTGTACAAGGGCTTTGATGACTATTACAATTTTTTTTTTAGGGGATGATCGTTGAAAATTTAAATGAAGGCGATGAAGGAAGACATCAATGAGTTTGGATTAGGCGAAGATATGTGGAATGACTGCATTGTTTGGAGAACCAAAATACGAAAAATTAACCCTAAGAGTATCGAGAATAGGCTTTGATGATGATGTGATCTATTGACCTATGCGATTGACAACAATATCAACCTCAGCAAGCAAGGCCACAATATTTGTTATGGAGTTCAAAGAAGTCAGGGAATGCTGGCATCTTTTATTCTATGAACAATCCCGCTTTTATGAGTGCATATTTTCGAGTTTGATTTGTTATTGGTACTTTGACTGAACTAGCTCCCACAAAATTGTTGAAGCAGGGTATTAATATCTTTATAGTTTTACAATTGCATTCACCTAAGTATGATAGAAATCAAAAGATTTAAGCACTTTAGGGTGTGTTTGGTTGCATGAAATTTTATATCATAAAAATTCATGAAGGGATCTTTATATTTTAGGCTAATTTGAAGTATAATTTCACATACACTATTTGATTTTGTTATCAATGGTGAGAATGAAAGTCTCATGAATATGAGAATCACATGCCTTGAGTGATCAAAGAGTGAGATTCTCATGTTCATGAGACATTCATTCTCAACATTGATTACAAAATCAAATGGTGGATGTAAAGTGATACATCAATTTAGTCTAAAATGTTAGGGTCTCCTCATGAATTCTCGTGACATAGAATTCTTGCAACCAAGCACACCCTTAATTCCATTACATACAAGGATCACTAGGTAGACAGATTTAGTGATCACTGTTCCTGCACCATCTCAAATAGCATCAAGCTATTTAAGCACTCAAAAGTGACAGTTTAAATTTGCGTCAATCTCATTTATTTTTTATTCGGTGGGGTTAATGTCAACTGCACCATCTTAGATGCTCTTTTAGTCAACGAAAATACTAGAAACTCAGATCTTGAAATAATGATGAAATTCGAGAGTTTTATGCGTATTTCGAAGTTGTAAAGGCTTATTTAATAATGCTACATCATCCTGACTGCAAAACTGGGCTCTTTAACCTCACGTTGGGAGGTAAATATTGTAAATATCATAAAAACAATCGTTTGTTAGCATCAAATCTGTTTGGTTCACATCGCACATAGAGAACCTTTTTTGGAGGATTACATGGCTTGTTACAACAGAGATAATGTCTCGGTCATTTACGTTCACTCCCAAATGCTATTCAGCTTCCTACAGGAGATTCACTCCCTAACACCAGGGATTATTTGCGTGACTTTGTCATCCATGAGATTCATCAGTTTTAAGTTGCAACAGTATTTTACATTCATCTTAACTACTTTCATTCTACTTCTGTGTCAGCTATTCTACTTCTGTGTCAGCTATTGAGTGTTGGTGTTATCATCATCTAGTACTTGCAATTGTCGAAACATGCATTCAAGGAAGGGAATGCAGATAACATCAATCGAGTTCGAGTTCCATAATAAAATAAAATATTTGGAAATACGGGGGTAGAAGTTGATGCTTATATCCTTTTTCAATGCCAAAAGCTAAATTCCCAAAATGTGACACTATTGACATCCTGTACTAACTTAACGAGAACAATAAAAACAAAATGCATGTATGAAGGGCAATAAATAACAGCTATATTAAGGGTTCAGACCTTTTTTCACCAGAGAAAAGAATCCAACTTTGTTGTATGATTGTAATGTCACTGTAGAATCGATTCACCACAAGTTATAGAAAACTGATTGTATACTTGAAACAAAACTAGCTATACACCATGAACACCCATGGCGAAGTTTAGAAACTTAAGTTCTTGCTTTAAATACATAACTTCAAGCAGCCCTAAATACTGAAACTAGCTGACCAAAATAGAATTGATATGGTATAAAACCAAAACTTCATTGATCTCGAAAACTGCCATGGACATACTCATATCTTCTTGTTGTCGAAAACTTGAACATCTGAACTCTGGATAGATTACTTTAGTGAGTGATTCCAGCGTAGATCCGCCTCAATTTCAAGTCCTCATCCCAGATGCGTCAGGCTGTTTGTAAGAAAACACATGCTTACCTAAATTCGAGAATATCAAGAGAAATGTTATTAAGCAGCTCGAGATTTCATAATTAGAGGACATGTTAGTAAGACAATAATTAGAAATCGCAGATGTCCGAAGAAAGTGAACAGGATGCCTTGAAATGATGTTCTTAGTGATAAATACAGGATCAAGAATTATTAGGCAATTACACACTACAATCCAACAAACCCAACCGTTCTAGATCCAAAATCATCTTAAAATATATGATGTCACTCCCATGGTAACACAATGCAAATGGCAGGCAACATGCAAAAAATACAACATGAAACTATTGTAAAAATATAGGCAAGCTGAAAGGGAAGCCTAGTATAATTTATTTTCAACCCATCACAGGAGTTGAGACTATTGGTAAAAGATATATTGCGACCTTACATAAGATGGATTGCTGATGGCCCAGTAAACGCAACAACCTTCTGTGCACGCTGGGTTTCACACCTGTACATCCCCTTCAGTTCTTTCTTTGCTTGTCTTGCTTCTCGGCGCTCTGCTTTTACAGCAGCCTACAAATAAAGAACTTGTGTCAGACACAAACCTCAAAGAACATGAGAAGGGTTCCTCTAGGAGGTATTTTTCTGCAAACCCCTTGAAAAAAGTTCAAAAATTCAGGAACATATAATTTGTATGTGAATAAATTGCAAGTCGTAAATCTAAGATCAGTAATTTTCACACAAACAAAATAAAAATGTCAAGCAGCTCATTAAAATTTTATCAGCAATTACCTTGCGCTCTTTCTTTTCTTCCTTTGACTCCTCCCCATGTGGTTTCCTCCTCAATTGGTTGGTTTTCAGGTTAGGCTCGATGTTAACCTTCTCAACCTTCTCAGCCACACCTTTTCTGCTATGAGGCAAAAACTCCACTGGAATCTTCTCCTTTCCTCGCAAAGAAATCATAGGTGTGCCGTTATTCGAAATTGCAGAGATAGTTTGGGATAGTTTCTTCTTCCTGTTGTACCCTGGCACTTCTATTTTCCCAGGATGGTTATCAAGATTTGAATATGTAGTGACAATAGTCTCACAGTCCCACATCTCTAATTCATCACTACTCTCCTCCTGCAGGACAACCTCTGCAACATCCTGGTCTTCATCATTAAACTTCTCAGCGTATTCTACACATCGCCGGATCACCTCTGCTGACTCCTTAACTTCTTCTTTTGACACATCATCCTCTTTTAATAAATCTGCAGGAACCTTATATTTGGCATGAACTTGAATCTCTTTCAGTGCCTGGTCTTTAATAACATAACTGACCTTATCTTCAAGGGATACTTCCTCTTCTGGCTCTTGATAATCACTGTCACTGTCCGAGCCATACTCCTGAAGTGTAAGCTGTGATATGAAAATAGAAATTTCAGTTACTGGGTTATAAATTTACTAAGCTATCAAGATTTAAAAGCAAACATAATCCGTTGTTGTTGCCAACCCATTCATTAATGGTTTTTTGTTTATTGAGGGAATTTGACGGAAAAATACACAATGCAGTTTTATAGGGTAAAGAACAGACTGAATTGTTGAAACGGCCAAGTTATGAAACAAAGGATAGAAATATCACAACATAGTTCACGAGTACACATGCTTTGCAATCTCCACATAGAATAAACTCAGAAGCCACCTAAAAGAATTTTCATTTAATAGACACTGCATCTAACACAACTTAGGAAGCTAAAACATGAATCTAAACAAATCTCAAGAGCCAAAATCCAAATGGCAATGTACTAAGCTACTAAATAACAACAAATGCATATTTGCAAGAAGCTCGTATATCAAGGAAACTGTCACATACCATATCAAACTGCTCATCCAAAAGTCGGCGAACTCTAGGCTTCTCTTCAACCTCAAACTGGTGACTTCCCATTTCATCCCCATCACTCGAATCTTCTTCCACTTCTTCAAATCGGCTCTTTGGCTGTTCAACCAAATCCAATTTCATATTTCCACCACAATCCTCCCCTTCTTCAAGAAGATTCGCCTGAACAAGAAAATCCTCCTCCAAATCCTCCACATCCGAACCAAACCTCGACAAATCACTATCATCAAGTAACGCCGTCACTTCAGGATCAACAACTCTCTGAACCCTCACACCCACAGTTTTTGACGCCACATTATAAGCAGAATTATCATTCGAATCATCCACCTTGACCTCTGGTATCCTCACTCTCGAAGCATCATAAGCCTACCAAAACACCCAAATACAAAACCAATCAAAATTACAACAAAAAACCATAAAAATTCAAACTTTATTCCAGCAATTGAACTTCTAATTACCTTAACATCTCACAAAAACAATTTCAACAAAAATTCCACAGAACCCATAAAGATTCAAATTTAATTACAGCAATTGAACCTCAAATTACCTTAACATCAAGTGGCAGAATCTCGGGCTTCGCCTTACTGTTCTCGTAATACGCCGACCCCCCACCGGCATTCTTAATCTCTCTCAAGTGCATCAGGTAATTGTACCCATCATCCGGAAACCCTAGCTCCAAAATCTCCCTTCGAACATCATCCGATAGCGGAGGTCGATTGTTACCCAGACTTGCCACTTGCCCAACTTGCCTTCTCTGCATCCCAACATCACCTTCACCATCATCTTCTTCTTCATCTTCATCATCATCCTCGTCTGCATCAGCAAAAATGGAAGAATCTTCGTAATCCCGAGGAAATCCATCGAAACCCATAACATCGGTGTTGTTGATGGTGTTGGGGTCGTCTTCATCAGCGAATCCAGTGACGGGGTAAGGGTTGTTGTCGACTCTGACGTAGATACGGTCACCGCTTGGACCTTCGTTGTAGTTTGGGTCTGTTGAGTCCCTTGCGAAGAGCTGGAAAGTCGCCGATTTCTTCTTGTCGATGAACTTCTTCTTCCCCATTGATTGAGATTGAATCAACTTCGAAAAGGTTTCAGTGATTGATCGATTGGAAACAGAGTTTTTGGGGGTTTCACTCGGTCGATAAACCCTACTTCGAACAATATAGATACTGTTTGCGAAGAAATTGAAGTTTGACGAGAGACCTATTGGGCTGGGCCGCTACAAGGATGGAAATTGGGAACCTGCATATTAATGGCCCAATCTGGACCCATCAGTTCCGGTTCGGTTCTGACGGTTCCTACGTAGACCCGACCCGAACTGTTTTCATTTCTCCCTGTTGCTCGTCACATTTCTTCCCAAAGTTGTAAGAAGCTGCTGCACAAAGTAGTAAAACCTTTTGGGATAGGTAAACAACACAGATTATGTTGAGTTGCTTCAACATGATCTTTACGATTGGTATAACGTTAAACTTGTAAGGTTTAACAAAAAACCGAATAATCCGATTAACCGATCAAAACTGAGCCGATCGGTTTAATTTCAGTTTAGAAAATTCAAAACCGACATGATCGGTTCAAATTTTTGTTTTTATGTGATTTTAACTGACAAAACCAAACAGACCAAATAATATATATTTTATGTAAAAATAATATAATATATTAAATTTAGTCCGTCGTTTCAATTTTATTCGGTTTTTTAGTCGATCGATTCAGTTTATGGTTTACACAAAGTAAAAAAGGGTTAGGTTTCAGTTCGATTTTCTTATTTCGGTTTCAATTTTTGAAATCAACAAAAGTCAGCTTGGTTTTTTTTTTTTTTTTTCTTTTAAAGCAAGCAGAGTTTTAATGACCCCTTAACCTTTATATTAATGAAGTAAAAGCAAATACAAAAACAATCTCTCACAGGAGAGAGGATTCACCATTACAAGCCTAAACAATGTACAAAGTTAATCTTTGTGTTTTTTGTTTGCTTTCTTAGTTCTTTTGAATTTTCGGGGATAGAGGCTAAAATCTTTGGTGTAGACAATTGCAGCCGATTCTATAATCACATCATCACTAGAGGGGTCTGGCTCATGTTCTTCTTCATAATCCTGATAACGTTCTTGTCTCGACCTATTGTCTGTGTGGTTCTTGTGCTCTTCCCATACTTCGTTTAACCATATTTAGTCTTTCTTAGATTATTCCATGCCACGTTCTTTAATTTCTTGTTGTATTTCATCGGAACTTTGTTTCCATTGTCGTATTCATTTGTCATCATTAAGACATTCAATCTCAGGTAGAGAAAGTGTTTTTCGCTTCGTTCAGTTCTGCGATGGTGAGTAGTTTCACATCGCAGTATCCAAATCTTTTACCATCCTCCAACTCATTTTCATTGATCCCAGTTTGTCGGACTTTCGGAGTCATTTCTGCTTATGTGGTAGTTGTTATTGGTAACACTTCATCATTGAAATTTGCCTTTCTACCTTCATCAACATCTTACACTGTCATCTCTGTATCTGCACATAGAGGCTATGTAATGTTTGTCATTATTATTTTCATCAATACTTGTAGAGCATTGAATGAATTATTTTTCGGCCTATGGTTCTCATCCCTCATATCTTTTTTCGTGATTCTCGACTTCCGCCTCACCTCAACCCATTCCGCGGCACATTCTTTAGTTCCTTTGTCATTGTTCCTCCTATTGTTCAACTGAGCCTTCCTTTCAAAGTTCTTTCTTCTAGATGTCATCTTCTCCTTTTGTTCCATCATTTTATTATGTCCATTCATCATACTTTGGCCTTTGTCATTCTCAAAGACACAACACTTAGAACACAACAATGGTTTCCAAGGATAGTCGATTGCAATTTCATCCAAATCACCTCATTCTCTACCCACATCTAATTTAATGAAGGTTGGAAGCTCCTTATCTAACTTCAATTCCACACAAACTGTTGCATATGTGAGGTGGCTCAATCAAACATGACAGGTTTCCCAATCAAGCTAGCAATGTAGCTCAACCCCTCATCGGACCACATGCAAGTGGGAACATTGTAAAGATGTACCCATGATCTCCTTATTAAACTCCCTAAGTTTTCCTTCCATGGCTTTGTCACCATGAGTTTGTCCCTAATTGTGAAAGGCGTTTCTTCAAGTGCTTTGACTCGGTCATATTCATTCGTGAACTTGAAAATGAAAATTATCCATACGATGTAACCTCAAGATCTCCTTTTGGTTTCCACTTCCTCTCCATAGCTATCTTGACTTGGCTGAATGGAGGAGGTTTCTCAAGGAACATCCCCACCAACTAGTCTGGCCATATCAATTTGGCATTTTCTTGAATACTTGGAGAGCATAGTAACACACCTTCCTCAAACATGAGACTTGAGTAGTAGATTGGAGCCTTTAACCCATCCCAATTCCTGCTTCCACCGCCAAATAAGTGAGCTCATTTCGGCTGAGATTGACTCTTGACCAAATCTACTCCATCTCCACTAAGACAATCTCTGCAGACAACCTCTTTTCCGTTCGGAACCGGATCGGTGGAGGCCATGAGGGTCTAGGCAGTGGTAGTCATTGGAGATTTGTGTAAAGCAGGGCCAAGGAGATATGGGGAGCACAAGCTTATTAACCTTGAATGAAGAGGATGATTGACCTGAAAGAAAGATCAAGAGCGACACAACTCTCTCCTCGCGTCGCCGATCCGGTTCAATTTTCAGAATCAAATTTTGGTTGGACGTCAAAGTATTCTAGTTAGGGTGTGTTTGGTTGCATGGAATCCATGAAGTAACCCTACATTTTATGTTAATTTGAGGTATCACTTCACATCTATCATTTGATTTTGTGATCAATGTTGGGAATGGAAGTTTCATGAACATGAGAATCACGTGCCTTGGGGGATCAAGGAGTGTGATTTTCATGTTCATGGGACTTTCATTTCCACCATTGATCACAAATCAAATAGTAGATGTGGAGTGATACATCAATTTAGCCTAAAATGTAGGGGTCCCCTCATGGATTCCATGACATAGGATTCCATGCAACCAAGCACACCCTTAGTTACACCTTACATGACACAAATGTACATCTATTATTCACGTTGCTGTAAAAAATTGTAGACCTCCGTCTGCCACTGATGATTATCAAAATCCGCACAGGATAAGCAAACACTAGTTAATAATGGCGACGAAACAAACTGAAGCCGTTTTGCAAGATGATATAAAGCTTCTCATTAAAAGGTCAGATGGAACAAAATTTCTATAAACAATCCGCAGGTGAGATGTGTGAAGATTATCACTTCCTATTCACCAAACACAAGGTTTGATGGAAGGCATAACTTTTCTTAATAAAGGTTTGTATTTGATTCCACATAACCCTGAAAGAAAGGCTGGATAGATGATTATTCCCTAAGCAGGCAAACTAACATATTTTGACGAGTCGTTCTAGGCG
This sequence comes from Berberis thunbergii, assembly GCA_003290165.1. NCBI lineage: Eukaryota > Viridiplantae > Streptophyta > Magnoliopsida > Ranunculales > Berberidaceae > Berberis > Berberis thunbergii. The sequence goes on from QNQO01009883.1 coordinate 12,015, forward strand.
GCGAGGAAACGGGCGAGGGAGGGGGTTTGATTCAATGCAACAGGGTGCACTGCAATGCATTTATTGCACTAATTAGGTATTGACACCTACATGTTATTTATTTATTTATATATATCTAATTAATTTATCAGTTCGGTTATTATTTGGTCGGTTCAAAACGGTATACCGATTTCGAACCGTTTATAACCGGTTTGATTTAAATTATTTTCTTATTTCGGTTCGATTACTGAATCGAATTTGAAAACCAGTTCGATCAGTTAACCGAATTTAAATCGGTTTTGCTCACTACTAGTTTGGAATTGGATGCTTCTTTTGTGGTTATTTTGATTTTTCTTTTACATTTCTCCCCTGTCTTTAAAGCACAATCACAAATACCATTCATATAAGAAGTGTCAACAAAACCCCAAAGATGCACAAAATAAACCCCTAAACAAAACTCCCTAGAATTGTTGGCTACAAATATGGGAGAAGCTACGTACCACATACATTTCATCACTAAAAAGTGTAATAGTGGCAGTATAGCCATTTATCATAACCTAAAAACATCACAGCAGTAACATGTTACAATCCTTTCTCTGTCCATTTATCGCACATGAAATGAAAGTAATTCCTAGTTTCCGACCATTTCAACATTTACAACATTTAATGAAAAATTATTAAAATGAATATTGGTCACATAAAAGTAAGAGGCTTACCTAAATTGCAACATTTTGATAGTCATATACAAAGTCGAGAGTAAGTCAAGACCAGATGCCACTCGTATATAGTTATTGAATTTGTGAATTATACATGTTTACGTTTAGCCAGTGTAGGTGAGTCATGTTTTATTACTCGCGTTATATCAAAAATAAATATCGTGTAAAACCCGTACGTCTAATTAATTTCGTATAACACAAATTTAAATAAAAAAAATGTTTCATCTAAACTATAAATGACTGTGCATTAGGAACAACCACTTTGTGTGTCTTGGACTTGATTTTCAGATTCCGAAAATGTCGTCCACATCTTATGATATTTACAATTAAAATCAATAGAAGGTAAATAGTAACTAGGGATATTTTTTGTAATTTTATTAAAATATTACCCTCCCAAACTCATATTATTTACAATGAAAACTCACCCCTCTCAAATATTGTTAATTATATTTAAGCCCCTCAATTAGACATTTGAATTACCCATTTTTCCTTTCACATATAATACTATTTACATTTAAATTTTAAATATTCATTAATTACACCTAAGGTCGTAACATATGCTCCGCTTGGTACATGGTAAAAGAATGCATAATGTCAAAGCTTGCGGCAATTACATAAACTTGGGTGCTTGGTTGACTTTACAGAAAATAGTTATTGGAATTTGAATGCAGTACCACCGCATCTCCTAGTTATAAAATTCTACAAAACTTTGCGATACAAAATATCCAACATTATTTTTCAACACTCTCATCACCTCCTCGAGTACTCCAAACTCCTTCGTAAATACCCCCAACTACCACCGTCGCCACCACCATACCAAAACCATCACAACCACCGCAATACTACTACCACCACCACCACCACTGCTACCATAGCATAATCACCACAACCAATACTACCTCACTATTACCACCATAACTGCCGCCATCACACACCACTACCACTACTAACACAATCGTCGTCGCTACTATAACCACTATCACAACCACCATAGCCACAACCATTGCCACCTCCATGATCACCATTGTCACAACATACTCACCACAGCCACCACCGATTTCACTAATGCCACCATAACCATCGTTGTCGCCACCACCATTACCATCACCACAACTATCATAGCATAACCACTACCACCGTTGCAACCATCACCACAACCACCATGACTGCTGCAACATCACCACTACTTTAACAACCATTGTCATTGCTACCAACACTATCATCGCCGCCCACATTTGCAACCATAATCATAGCCACCATGACCATGCCACAATTATAACTACTACCATCATCAACACCACCCACAATCACTTGTGTGAATTGTATTGACTTTCTTCAATTACTACTAAGCGCCCGTAAAGTAATGCATTGTAAAGTAATGCAATGCATCAATTTGCAAAATGCATTATCTTACAGTATACCAAGCGATGCCATAATTTTTTTTAAAATCTTTCAATTATTTATAAATTATAAAAATCCTTCACATCTAACTTTTCCATTAAAAAAAACCCCGTAAACATTCATTAATTATACCTAACCCATAACATAATTTATTTAAGGTCTTACAATTATTTATAAATTATTAAAATGAACTTACATCTAACTTTTTAATTTTTCATTTTGTCCTACACATTAATATTTTTTACAATCAAAAGCATCCCCTCTCAAGCATTGATTAATTAATAGTAAAATATATATATTTTCAACATAATTTTCAGTTTTCGATTTTGCCCTCACCCAAATTAAAAAAATGGCCATCATATCATCGTCCTTTCCCTCTCTGTTCGTAATCTCCTCTCATCTCCCTATCCGTTTGCCTCCCATTCTCCACCACCATCGCCCCATTCTTCCTCCCCTAGCCTTTTTCTCCCTCTGTTTCGCAACCACCCCGTCCCCTTCTTATTTCTTCTTTGTAATCTTCACCTCTACTATTTACGCCCATTCAATGCACTTCCACCCCTAGTTCACTATAAAATATCGTATAAACCAACATGTCTAATTATTTTTATATAATGCACATTTAAATATAAAGCATTTCATTCACGATTTTTTTAGAGGGGAGGCATAGATTTGTGTGAGGATTTTTCAAAGTAATTAGTGGAGATTTAATTGTTGTGAATATTTTTGTTTATTAATCATCAAAACAAACATTAGGAAAAAATTCATTGTATAATAATGACGTTCATGAATCATGACAATTGTTGGATGCCTCGTGGATACACTGTGGGGATTGAGTTTTATACATGAATTTCTTTTTTAGATCTCACTTTTGTTATTTTCTTAAGTAATTAAATTTAGTTTTAATCTTTGCAAATGTGAACAACGGATTAACATCTTTAATGATAATTACTTTATTTCATTTCAATAATATGTATGAAAAAGTGTGAATTACCGATTTGATCTATTTCGAATTAGTTATGATGTATAGACACGAACATGTGCTGCATTGAATATTTAATTTCTTCTGAATATTTGACTGAATTGAATTATTGCAAAATCGTATTCTTTCCGAAGGACGCCAAATCAAATATTTGTTTACACTCCGAACTAATAAATGTGTATAGAACATGTATAGTGTGTGAAGGTATGATGATTGATGATACATCAAATTGTCATATGATTTTGGCCATACACGTAGCGCAAACCATCATAATTATGAGAGTTACGAAGGAGATAAATTGTGGCAGGAATCACTCCCAAAGGACACATGTCAATAAAGGAGATGACCGTTATAATAAATATCCCACTTCATTGCGTCATTCGAGCTTAAGTCATACACATAGTTGAATGCACTCATTATATAAGGTAAAAGAATTGGTATTAAACGGGGATATGATTATTCCATTAACACCATGCAATTTTAATTGAGTTATATCCAAATTAATCTCCAACTCCAACAGACTTACTGACTTAAGCATTGAAGTGTCTTCAGCCACCAAATAAGTGGTATTTGACAATCTAACATTTGTTTTGCAGGTCGAAATTTACAAGAGACCAGATTTAGCATCAGTGATATCTTACAATTTTTAGATAAAAATTATAAAATATAATAATATAGCCCTCTCTCTTTCAAGTATTTGAGTATTTCTCAATAATTTATGTGTATTTACTTCTGTTGTCTCAGTAAACGTAGTAGCTAAATAATCTCAACATGTTACATAGTAGCTAAATAATTTATCGCAATAGCGTTCGCGATGAAAAGAAGGCAATCACGTGCCTCACACACGCCCTTTCATGCTATAAATACCCCACCTGAACCTTTCAGGGAGGGAAACCGCTCTCATTGTTCGGAAAAAAAGCCACCTCGTGTTCTTTAGTGGATAAAAATCTCCGAACGTACCTCTAGCAAAGAAAGTTGTCTTCGTCAATCATCTTCATCAATCAATCAAGGTCAGTAGAAACCCTAATCCTATAAATTTATCGAATTTTCATCAAATTACTTAGGCTCGGTATGCATAATTTGATCTCGTCGATCTTCCACAAATCAATGATCTTTATATCCTTGCTGCTTGTTCGATATGTTGATTATGATGACATTTGGTTCGACTTTTTATAAAAGAAGTTACAATTTCGTGAATATATAGGTGTGTTTGGTATATAGAATCTATGCTATGGGATCCACGAGGAGGTGACCACCTAGATCCCAAAACAATTGATGACAAATCTGTCTGAGCTAGTACCCTATTGGTAGTAGTATGGCATATTGTTTCGAATTGTATGATTATTTTTGTGATTAATTGAAAGCTAGGGTTCAGTTTGCGTATTTCTTGTTTTGAATTTTTTATTATTGTCTTGTTGTTTTGAATTCTATGTTATCAAAAAATTTCCGGTTTAATTTTATAAAAAAAATTTGCTATTTCTTTGTGAATGAACAATATGAATCTTCTGTGTTCTTGATCCATTGCTATGAATTTTACGGCTATTGATGCATCTTCGTTCAATTTTATGAAAATTCTTGTAGTTTGTTTGTGAATCTTTGATTATTATGACCTTTTATTTTGAATTATATTGTGTCAAGTGCGCTTGACAAATAGAATGCAACAGAGATGAATCAAAACTAAAAGGAATTGGAATTGCTGAATATTGATGAAATCATGAAAAACGATTACATTCTCTACTCCAAGGAGCTAGAGTCTCTAATCTCTCTTACAACATATCCCCTTCCCTTTTGAACAATGCACATTCCTTTTTTTTTTTTATACGAGAACCCTATCAAACTCTTACAAATGTTAAATCTTGCTGAACATGTGGTGGGTGGTGCCATCAATTAGTTTTGCCCACATAGGCATAACTACGAATTTCCTATTAAATTACTCATTTAACCCTGACTGATATTATTCCAACTGTGTTTTTCCTCTTCAGTTACTCTGTTTGAATTCCTTAATTCGAGATAGCATGAAATCGTCATTTCAAGGGTGAAAGGGAAAGAGAGTGGTGTGACAGATCCAGGAGGGATTGGTGATCAATGTGTGTTAAGATGTGTCTTTGAGGTTGTATGTTTGTGAAAATAAAGTTTCACAGTTTAATTCCAATTTTGTGTGTGTATTTTGGGCGGATGGAATTCGTCCATACTTCATAGTAAACAACGGCTATCTTTATGGTGCTAAGTTGAGCTGTTAAATTATGGTAAGATCCTATTTTTTGTGAATTGCATCGATTGTTCATTGTTGTGAGAAGTGTTTCATTTGGGCAAAAGAGAAGATGATGAGGTCGAAGAAAAATATTTTTTGTTGGACGTGAGTGGGAAAGGAGTATTATCACTATGCATTAATATTTTGTCATATGGGTGAATTTAGATGCTATTATGTTTACCATTCATATTTGGCAAGTATTATCTAAATGGATAATTTGGGCATTTTGGAGTATCTACATATGGGAGGGATACTGGATTTTGTATGTGTAGTAAGGATAAATCTTATCTTGGTTAGTTGTTTGTAATATGAAGATTGATTCTCATCCATCACTTAGTTGTATGAATGCTTGTTTTCCTGGTGAAATTGATTTTTAGCATTGCTTGTTTTCAAGACATGTAGTTTTCAATAAAGGAAGATTGTAGCTAAGGAAATAGTTGCTTTGAGTTGACAAGACATTGGTATGGGTTTAACAACTTGTATCAGTGAAGAGTAGGTATGCTTATTGGTAGGGCTGTAGTCCTAGTGTTGTTGGGGTTTTGTATTTTCTATTTGAAGGGAAAAGCAGGGTTTCAATGGACTCATGGAGATGTTTTGGGTGTATGGTTGCTATGTGGACAGGGAGGTTGCAGCGGTGATAGTGGTGTTTGTTGCTGTCGCAGATAGTGTGGTGGGTGTGAATAAGGGGAGTTTTGAAGATGAGTCCGCGTAGCAGGAGTCCAAGAAATCGCAGGATGCGTTCTGAACGGTTTTCATACCGTGATGCACCATACAGGAGGGATGGACGTCGTGGTTTCAGGTTTCCTGGTTTCTAACACTCCTAATTTTTCATTTAATTGTGTTGAGAAGAGAGGAAAGTATTATTTAGTGTGCATTTCGTGTGACATAGCATCCAGTTAGCTGACTGATTCCTTCTTTGAAAAACAGTTTTTCCTTGATTGATCTAATCATTAAATTGTTCAGGTCTTCGGGTTTCTTGGATAGGTTACTGTGTGATTGTGTTTGTGATGTAAATTGTTTATATTCTGAATCTGTCAGCATTTCTTAATAGTCTAGTACTTCTTCTAAAATTGTTGTAGTCTAAAGTGACATAGATTATCAGGAGGAGTAGTTGTTACACATTTTATCAGATCTTTGTTGGGTAGAGATTTCATTGCTGAGTGAAGACTTTAAAAACATATCCGCAAACAGTGCATTGGTGTTGGAAAACTTTAGTTTTTTCTGCTAGTTGCTGCTATACTTGACCAAAAGAGGAAAAAAATATATAAAGTGAAAAGATAGAAATAAGGGAGAAAAGTAAAAGGAAAAAAAAATAATAAAAAAAAGATGATTTTAATTAAAAACCATATGGTGAAAATCAAACTCTGAGGAGTCTACAATATATTTCAGATAATAGGTCTTACCTGCGTTCTACTTTATTCTCATGAATAACTTGTGAACTTGTCCCATCTCAAGTCTCAACAGCCTTTACGCTCTTAAACGATTTCACATTAGAAGCTTATTTAGAATTCAAGAGGTGCTAAGAAAAAAAGAAAAAAAAAGTGAAAAATAAAATGAAACAAAGCCATGAATGGAAGAAAAAGAGTACAAATGTACTTTGCTATTAGTAGATTTATATGTTTCGTATATCATATGATATTATAGTCCTCAATGTTCGCCTTGGCTCGATTGTGGCAACTCCAAGGCTCTTGAAGCGCTCACTGGTGACTCAGTCTCATACAACATAGCCTGAAAGTCCATTGCGTTATTTTTCAGTACTATTGGGTTTGTCACCTTCCACAAACCTCAACAAATGGGCCAGGTGCAACTTTTTGAAGGCATCTCCTAACTGGGTATGATTTGTCCACCTTTCAAGCATAGATCTCCATTGTCCAATTTTTCTCTATGCCTTGCTAATAATTCTTCAAGGTTAGATATGCATCTCCACGTGCTTTTGCCATTTGTGATACTAATGGGTGCTTGTGAATCCACCTAATAGTTCCCAAGTGATATTTAGCTCTAATTATCTCTTTCCATAAGGATCCATCCTTTGATCCATATTTTCATTCCCATCTCATGAGTCATAAAACCATTTCTCACAAGGTAGAAAAGCCTTACGTTTTTTGGTGCATAACATGGGCCAATCCAATGAGTGGAAGCCTTTTCATTTTCATCATGCTTGATAAGTTCCTTACAGTCTTTTCCAATTCATCACAAGCTGAGGTAGGCATGCAGACAGTAGCATATAATAGCAGATAGGATACTTCTAGTGAGTGTTAGTCTAATTTTACTAAATATGGTATTCTTTCAATTGGATAACATCTTCCCTGAAAAGCTCCACTTTTGATCCCCCAAGGGAGGCGAAAATAAATCATTGAAGGGACAAATTGTGACATGCCATCAGGTTTTCTCCTCTAGGACATTAGCACACTTTCCCACCTCATACGCTTATAAAACTTGAATCATTTTCGTGACACGCCATAGTCCTGATGAGGCTTATACCTCAATTGAGGCTTACGTCCAAGGCTTGAGCCTCTATTGCAACACGTGTTAAAAATAAAACAGAAAAAACCCTTTAATTTCCGACCACCTTGTCTAATCATGATGATTATGTTGTATTTTGTGTTCATGTTTTGTTAGTTTTCTATGACTTCTGAGTTTTGACTACTAGTTGACTTTATATTGAACTTGTTTGAAAACGTTGACTTATGATTGTGTTGTGTTTTCAATAGGATTGGTAATGTTTGAATTATAAAGAGAGGACATAATCATTTTTTAGTCATTGTATTTTGAGCTCAGAAATTCCACTTAAGTATCCCTTCTGGTTTAGCTTTCTTATTTGAATCCGATTCTTCTTGTTCCCAATCATTGTCAAAGTAGGGTAACCATTTTTAAATTTCTGCCTTCATTGTGCAGATGCTTTGTTGCTCTCTTGTGGCTTTAACATGCTTTGTTGCATTTCCCTCCCTCTTTTGGGAATAAAATCCCAGCATCTTCTTTTCTTTATCAAAAAGGGGGAAAAACATTTAATCATTACTCCAATGTTAAGTCTGACGTCCAAATGGTGATGTTTAAGATGGCGATGTTTTAGATGATAGTGATAAAGGTTTATTTGTTCTTGGAGAGCCTCTACTTCGTTTTATCATAGCAAGGCATTCACGTATTGTCCAGATCTCCTGTGAGGGATCTGCGTGTTTTCTTTTTGGTTCAATTGATGTGTTCACTGTTGAAAGACAGTGGTTGTCCCTTATTCTGATTCAGGGCCTCCGTGCATAGGTGGTTCTGGTCTTAACTGAGAGGTGGACTGGATGAACTCCGCTTCTACAGGATCTCCTTGGGTACGGGTTGTGAGATTCACAGCCTGTTTGTCCTTTGGATAGTTTGGAGCATGGTTCACATGTTAGAGAGAGATGTATCGCTAGGGAACTTAGAGTTCTGTCTTTCAAGTTTTGTTTTAACTGGATCAGTAATTAGGACTGTTGTTTAAATTTTTTTATTGAAGTGGGTTGATAACTCTACACTTCCTCTAATTATGTTGCTTTAGCTTGTTCATTTCAAGTTTTTCTCAACCAATCTTGCATACCATCCTCTGTGGTAATTGTGACTATATGAGTCCAAATGAAACATTTACGCGGTTTCTAGCAAATTCAAGAGTATTACTCTAGATAGAATTGAAACCACAGTGGTACCTATTAAGCATTCCAAAATGACCGAGATTTGGTGATGCAAATGTTGATCGATTCTCTGGATAGAATTTACTCTAGATACAGTGGAAGTGTGTGAGTTCTGTTTATCACAAGTCAACTTGAGTCTTGCTTTGGTTTAATCTTCTACTCGTGGTCCTTAAGTCTGAAACGAGTACAGTGATTTGCGTCTTTGGATGAAGAACAGCAAGTTTTCTGTATCTTTGATTGTGTCATTTATATTTGTTGGGCTATATGAATACTTGTACCTGCGTAGCAATTGCTTCAGCAAATCTTTAATTTTTTATATTTTACTATCTTGTTTATTATTGCTTTATTTTCTTTTCTTTATCATGCAACCTTTTTTTATTGTTTATAAGACCATCCACTTTTGAGATGGAAATCGTTCTTTAATTTCATAGTTTGAAGTTGAACTGAAAGATAACTAGTCATATAACAGCTTAGTTTTGATGCTTGTTTTTTTTTGGTTGTTCCAATAACTCTGATGCACTCAGTGGTTCCAGTCAGGGCAATCTGTGCAAAAATTGCAAGCGACCAGGTCATTATGCAAGGGAATGCCCTAATGTGGCGGTTTGTAACAACTGCGGTCTTCCTGGGTATTGAAATACTGCAATAATTATCTCCACACCAAGTTCCTTTCCAAACTGTTATTCTTCTATCAATTTTTGGTAATGCTACTTAATCTTAATGTTTTGCTATTTCTTTGCCAGGCACATCATTGCAGAGTGCACTACAAAGTCATTATGCTGGAATTGTCGAGAGCCTGGTCACATGGCAAGCACCTGTCCAAATGAGGGTATCTGCCACACCTGTGGCAAGGCTGGTCATCATGCCCGAGATTGTTCTGCTCCTGCACTACCTCCTGGTGACCTGAGGCTTTGTAACAACTGCTATAAGCAAGGCCATACTGCTGATGACTGTACGAATGACAAGGCATGTAACAACTGCAGGAAGACTGGCCACTTGGCTCGTGAGTGCAAGGACGATCCGGTCTGCAACTTGTGCAATGTTTCTGGTCATGTGGCTAAGGAGTGCCCTAAAGCGGAAATTCTCAGAGAAAGAGGTGGTGGTGGTCGAGGGCATGACATTGGTTTCCGAGATTTGGTGTGCCATAGCTGTCAACAGGTTGGTCACATTAGCAGGGATTGCATGGGTCCCTTGATGATATGCCACAACTGTGGAGGCCGGGGACATATGGCATTTGAATGTCCATCTGGTAGATTTATGGACCGTGGACCACGGCGTTTCTAATGGCGAAGACTTGGCTGTCTGACGTGTAGATGAGGTTCCGACCTGTGGAACTGGAATAAATTCTTTGTTGATCCATTTAGGTGTTAGTTGTTCGGTTCTGGGACTACCGTGGGGGCTCTTGGAAGTGTTATGTTTTCGTGACTTGGACAAATCTGTTTTTTTAATAAGCTTGCATTTTAGACTTTTGCAGACTGGTGATGTTATTTAATTAGTGATGATTCTTGTCTGGAGCTGAGCTATATTATCATAATTTTCTTTCAGCAGCCTTTCATGTATATATTCATATGTAATGTAGTAGGATTTTGTTCGATTGGTAGTTGGATGAAACTTGTTTGTTTTCAATCTATGTAATCAGTTCTCTGCAGATAACCTTTTAGTCCCCATCTAGGTTTTAGTTATTGTTCAAATCTGGGTATACCATGTGTGCTCTTTTAAGTGTTGCCTTCTTTGATTTTGGTGGATTTGTTTGTTTAGTCCAACGAGCTTGCATTTTAGATATTATAGTAGATTTGATGTTACTTACTAGTGGTGATTTTCGTCTGATTTCCCTGGAGCTGAGCTTAAATTGCATCATTAGGAAAAAGGGATTTGGAGAAAATCAATGGAGATGAAGAAAGAAGTTTTATTTTGGAGTGAGACTAGGAAATCAGGTTTTGCAATAGACATGGGTCTCTATCTCCTCCATCACGCAGCCTAAAAGGGGAAGAAGACAGAGATAGCTCTCTATCTCAATCAGGTTTTGCAATAGATAGAGATCAATTAGGTTATGCAATCAAGCATCAAAGGAGGTTTTTTTCAACCTCGAGATACACAAACACCTTGGAGATTTCATCATTATTTCAAGATCACACCACATCATGTTGGTTGCAAAATTTAGTTTCCTAGTATTTTCGTTTATTTTGTGGAGGGTTTCTTGATTTTTAGAACAATTGGGTTTAAGAGATTTTGAATAGCTAACTCATCCTATAATTATGAGAGAGAGATCATTTAAATAAGTAATTGCTTGTGCTGACCTTTTATTTGATCACTACTTTCATTATTTTGTAGGGGTGGGCCTCCCATCCCGATCCTGTCCCGTCCCGATTTTTTCGGGTCTTAATGGGATTGAATAATTTCATCCCGATCCCGTCTCGTCCCGATCTAGAATGGGATGGGATGGGATGAAGATTTTCAATCCCGCCAATCTCGTCTCGTCCCGAACTAATTTTTTAATATTAATTATTAATATTTTATTTATTTATTTTTGGATTGTGGATGCCCATACAAATTCACTGATGTATATAACATTCACTGATCTAGAATGGAATGGGATTGGTGCTTTGTAATCACCTTGGAATCCTAAATAGTTCTCTTTCTTTTTATATAATTTTGATCACTAAACCATTTGCAGGTAGACTGGTTATACTACCTTTCATATGTTGTCGTGGTTGTGGGACTCGTCATCTATTCTCTAACGTATGTTCTCTATAATGTCTTTATTTTTTCGGCTAATATGTTCTCTTCATGTTATTTCGCCCAATAGCAAGTACTTATTCAAGAAAATGAAACATCTGAAAATGCGGCAATAGTTTCTTAATTGGATAAATGGTCCAGCAGACAGTTGTGTTTTCATGACCAGACTGTGCAATGAGTTGAAGGTCCTTTTAATAACAGATGCTCAAACCTTTTTAGTCAAATTTAGTGTAAGATTGTACTATAAATACCAAAACTTTAAATCAGAGGCGTCTGGCAAATACAATTCTGAAATGGTTTGTAGTAATTCGCCATTGAAAATTTGTCATTGTGGACGGTTAGTGTTGTTGTTATGTGAGGTCTGGTTTATCTTTGTGATGACAGACATATCTTTAATTATACGAGGTCGGTCCCATTATGCATTCTTCTTACATCTTTTTTTTCCCCCTTATTGAATGAGTTATGTCCGATACCAAAACTGTAAGACAAATCAAATGCCAAAACTATAGCACTTTGGGATCAAATGTTGTCACATGTTCTATCCTTGGGGCACAATGCAGGGCAATGTGCTAATGCTCCCACCCCAACTACAGGGCTCCATGCGGTGGTAGATCAGGGCAGTAATCACAATGTTGTCGCAGGGACCTGTAGTCAATTTGGAGGATTACTATGTGTGTTTACAAGCACCAATTGCCAATCGGAACATAGCAAATGGTGGGTGCCTAGCAAAACATTGAGCAGAAAGACAAGATAGATGGTGACCTTGCAGAACTGAAACAGCACAATGAAGAAGTACCAGGGATTGTTGTGATGTCAGAATCAGGCTTCATTCTTCCTGAAGTAGGAAGAGAGATGACAATAAATCCATCAGTGGGTATTGGATTCAGAACCCGTTCTTCCAGTTGTGTTATGATTTGATATGTTCAGAATGTATTATAGTTGATATGTCCAGATTAGCATGTTGATCCCGTCTCGAACTCGTTTGGGATGGGATGAGGTCGGGATGGGGTTTTTCCCATCCCGTCCCGTGCCCACCCCTACTTAATTCTCCATAAATGGCTTTGAGTTGGCAGGAAACTGGAGAAAGGCAGTTGTTAATAAAAATAGAGTGGGTATTGATCACGTAACTTTTATACATGACCTTAGTGCAGTTGATTCATAACTTTGATGATCACAAGAGCTTTGGTGAGGTTTGCAGGTCCTGGGAATTTGTTGCTTTAGAGATACCTAGACCACTCTCCAATCAAGCTATTTTAGGGGTTTGGTTGTGAAAATTCTTGCTCCAATCATCCCCTATAATAACTCCACATACAACTTTCTCATAAATTTAGGGAGAAGTTAACCATCCCTTATATCTCATATAATAATAAAGTATTTTCAATATTTAATATTTTAAATTAAAAACAAATCAAAAAAAAAAAAAATTAAGTTGAAATTAATATTAAAATTTTAAATAATGATTAAAAAACTCCCAAATTATATTTAAATTAAATTAAATTAGTAAAAAGGAAATTAAATATGATAAAAACTAATTATCAATACTAATTTTTTAAACTCCCAAATCTTTTAATTAGTCAAATTTTAATTAAGTTGAAATTAATAATAGTATAATAAAGAAGTAGCTAAATAATAGTATAATTGAAATTAATAATATTATATATTTAAGTTAAAATTAATAATAATATATATTTAATAATATTATAGTAGTATAATTGAAACTAGTAATAGTATAATTATATTAATTTGAAATTAATAATAGTATAATTGAATTAAATTGGTATAGAAAAGTTGAAGATATATCAAAATAATGATGAAAAAGTTAAAATAGGGGATGTGGTTGGAGTGATGAAGAAATAGGAGGACCCCTAAATTTAGCTTATCATCCCCCATTTTAACTTTTACCATTGGAGATGCTCTTATATTCCATCCCTTCTTGTGAAATGAAGTAGCCTCCCCAACAACGTTGATCCAATATTTGAGTTCAAATTCTCGAAGTATTATCTTGTCAACTGATAAGCACCAAAAACAATGATTTTTACGCCTCATTTACCTCTTTATTATTCTCTAGTTGTGCTTAAAATTACTTAAATGTCTCTATTTGTCTCAAATTCGATTATTGCCATAATTTTTTTCAAGAAATTGAGAAATGCACAAAATTCTAGAAATTCTACTATAAATTTGCATGATAATAAGTAATTAGAGAAATTACGACATCAATGAAAAGTACAAAATTCGAGGCATTTGGAAATGTTCATGGCACGTGTGGATCAAGAGTTGTAATACCATATATGGAAGTCAATATTTGATTCAAATTAATGGTGATTTACGATGAAGACATGTGGCAAGTTTCAAAATAAGAACTTCAAGTGTAAAACATGCAATCATTAAGATAAATAAAACATCAATTCAAAACATATTCCAATGATCAAATCAAAGATATTCTATTGCCTTGATTTTTTTTTTCTCACAACGTGTGTATCCCTAATTATGACTTTTAGGTTTTATATGATATGATTTGGAGTATAATCAAAGGATTTATTAGATTTTTCCCATTTTTAGCTTTGGATGAGAATACTATAAATAAGCTCTCAAACTCTTGGGGGAGCAGTTCATCTCATATACATCTCTTATCTCTAGCATAATTTAGATTAGTTTTTTTGTGTTTTGTTGAAGCTTTTGTTTAAGTCAATTTTATTACATACAAGTTTTTAGTTTTGAATTCACTAAAAGTTAGTTTTTTCTTTATGCATTAGTTTATCTTTCAATTTAATTAGTTTACTTCCTCCTCCCCCTTCATACTTCTACCCTTAGATTAATTCATCACAGTGACAATGGTAGGTTTCACAGTGACAATGGTAGGTTAAACTTAATTCTTCTTTCGAGGAGATGAGATGAAACCTACTTGAGTGATGCGCAGATCTATTTTTCTAACAAAAAAAAAAAAATTGAACAATAAAACTTGTATAATTTTTATTATTCATAAATTCAACCAATTAATTAAAGTTGTCAAATCTATTGATGAACAACGAAGGATTATGCAAAATGAAGATAAGGACTTAGAAACAAGAATTATATTTATTTTTCATAGTTCTTCAATTGTTCGTAAATTATAACGATTCATTGAAAAATCGTCATTGAAAAAGGGGTGCATTAATGATGGTCAATGAGTTTATTTTATTGTCGAAATTGGTAAGTGAAATTCTATCTTAAAAAAAAATTTGCATTGGTCTTGAATAAAAGTGAAAAGAATTTGTGTAAGTGTTAAAAAATATTTACAATAATGTGTTAAAAATTAGTCTCAACAAAGCTAAGAGGTGGATTCTTCAATCTTTTAGACCTTTATTTTAACTGGTTAAAATTGTTTAGTAGTTTTCATCTTCAATTTTCAATCAAAATTTGTTTTAAAAAAATCATCCTATTTTCTCCAAATCTTATGTTTATGATTCTATTCTTTCCACCAATTCTTTATTTTATTTGATTTCTTAAGTTTTTATTTTTTTATTTTGAGTTTGAATCTTTTTAACTTGGTGAGTATAACGATAACCCCTACGAATTTTTTACTTGTATTTTTTTTCATTTCTTTTACTTTACAGGTAAATTGATAAGTAATTGAACAAAAAAAAGTTGATTTGCTAAGAGTTTTAGGTGACAAGAATTTCGAGCAAAATAATCAACCTCTTCAACGACAAAGTTTACTGGTCTAGTTGTAAGATGATAGAGATTCAACACAAGGAAGATCCTTACAATGTATACCGCTTTGAATCACATGACGCTTGGTTGCCTGACCGTAGGTCCTGCAGAATAATTGTTCTTAAATCTTATTACTAACAAATATTGCAACTTCCAAGCAGGTTGATCCCTGGTGATGATTTGTAGTGGCAGTGTCATAATACGTTGAAGATTGTGTTATTGTCATAACCAACTTCATTAAATTGCATTGTTACGATAATAAGTTCGTTTTTGTTTTACGAATATCAAAGGATATATTTTGTAGATTTGAAGGTTTTGTTAACACTCACTGGTTCCAAGTTGTTGATGAAGATGAAAAGAGATGTAGTATGTACAATGATCTCACATTTGTGGATGCCTAGTTCTATGTTATAAATGGCAAGCGTAATAGAATTGTGGTAGTTTGTAATGTTGATGGTTGTTTTGGTGCCAGTCGGAATAATCGTTCTACAAGAGAAAAATGAATCATTTCATCTGAATCAGTTAGTTATGGTAAACAATATCTATATGAATTGTCTGGACTCTGGAGAGCTATTGCTAGTTTACAGGTGCAAGCCTGGTTTGTTGAAATTTTTATAAGAAATCGGATCATAGAGAAATGGATGAAGGTGGAAAGCCTAATTGAGCGTACAATCTTCTTGAGTTCCTACTATTCTTTTTCTTTATTTTATTGCAATTACCTTGAACTTAAAACAAATTGCATATACTATATATTTTATATATACAAAACAAGATTGTGTTTGGGGTGGTGTTGCGGGTACTATATATTTTATATATACAAAACAAGATTGTGTTTGGGATGGTGTTGCGGGTTTAATCAGCCTAAATAAACAGACTAATTTGACCCACTTGTAATAACTGCAAGTGCACGGTGTCTAACTGGTAGACAACAACAAGTACGGGTCGAACCCATGAGGAATGTGGATTAAATTGAATTTAATAATTTACCTAAACTAATTTGGAGAAAATGGGGGTTACAGTGTTTAAAAATCCAAGTTAAACAAAAGTAATAAAAATAACAATAAATAAAAGAAAATAGCTGAAGGGAAACCACAATTTGCAAAATATTTTTCAAGCTCCTAAAATTATATTCAAATTTTCTTATTATTCTAATTTCAAATCTAGCAATGTATAAACTCCTAGCATTAATTGTCTTTTTAAGGCGCAATTAATCACAAGTTTAATTATTCAATTAAAACATGCTTGATTTATAATATAATATTTTTATAACAACCTAAGATGCATGACATATTAGGTGAAAATAAAATATTATAAATCGCGAATCAATTAATATTAATCATGGAATAATAAAGTAAAATGAATTTAATTCTAGAGTTTGAGACTTAATTCACTGCGATGTTACAGAGCATTCAGTAGGGTGCAAACAGGAACATGTTCAGTGTGGCTCAGCAGATCCCAGTGGGTGCAAATAGTTTTGATATTTCTCGGCCGAGGTGCTCTCAGCAAGGTCCATTTGGTGCCAGTAGCATCAACTTGATTTAAGTCTCTATGGTGGTGCGTGGTGCAGCTGGTGACGGTGGTTGAAGATGAAGTGAAACAGGGTTGTCACGCCCCTGTTTCGGTGGAGTGAATGACGGAAAACCGAGATGGATAGGCCGTGGGTGGTGATTTTGCTTGGTTGGGATGGTGATGAGAATCACAAATTGTGAAGAATAGGTTTTGGTATTCTGTATTTTTTTTTTCCCTTATCTTTTTCCCATTTCTTATTCATTTCTATTGTATTTATAGAGAATTAAGAAAATTAACTTTGACAAGTTAAGGGGATAGCTCAATGAGTGATTTAAGGCTTAAATCAAACTAGAATCTTGGATAATTAAGAGAATATTCTTTGTGTTTGATTGGGTTTGAGAAAATGAACTTGGACAAGTTAGGGGGGGGGGGGGGTTCAATGAGTGATTTAAGGCTTAAATCAAACTAGAATCTTGAATAATTAAGATAATATGCTTTGGATTTGGTATTGGGTTTGAGTTTACGGATTTGGTTTTAGATTTGGTTTTAAGTTTAAGTTATGGGCTTAGGCTATTCTCACATCCACTTTCTCTGAAGTCACCGTCTGTGATTTATTCATTGCATTTTTATTTATTTATTCGTTATTGCTCTGAATTCTACAAAAACACAAAATTTTAATAATTAATTTAAAATAAAATAAAACAAGGATTAACAAAAATATAATAAGAGGTAAAAAATGTTATAATTATGTGATTATCAGGTGGGAGATAAAAGACGGCTGAGATTTAACCATATATATGAATCTAACGGATCACGTAGAACTCAAAGCACAAAGAGTGCATGGGTTCGATTCCCATACCCAATTTTTTTTTTATTCAATTGTCGATGATGGTGGTGTTGAAAACTCAAGGGTGATCATATTTTGATAAGTTAGAAACTTTTATGATGCCAACGGCATGGGGAATACCCACTATTTTGATATTTATTTATTTTAATGCAAGTTTATTAGTAATTGATAACATAAAAAAACTATTTAGTTTAATAAAAACATATTTTCAGTCCTCTTGGAGCGTATATTTTTTATGGTTATTGACAATTATTTATGTAATTGTGACATGCTCCTACTTTTTTGTTTTAATGCAATTTTATATATAATTGCAAACATAAAAAATGAATTGTTTGTTCACAAGTGGTATAAAACCTCAAAATATATTATTATTATTATTATTATATACAAAACAAGATGTTGTTTGGGGTAAGAGATAAAAAACGGATGAGATTTAACCAAATATAAAAATCTAACAGATCACATAGAACTAAAAGCACCAAGAGTGCATGAGTTTGATTCACATACCCAACATTTTTTTATACTTATTTATTTTTCTTTAATTGTTGATGATGGTGGTATTGAAAACTCAAGGGTGGTCATATTTCACATACCCAACATTTTGTTGTTTATTTATCTTATTAAACTTTTATCGTGCCAATGACACAGATAATACCCTAATCTATATAACAAATTAGAATTGTGTTTGAGGTTGGAAATAAAAGTCGGTTGAGATTTATCAAAATATAATAATCTAATGGATCACAAAGGAATGTTGGAAAAAGACATTTTTTTTAACTTCTATGCCCCAACCAACTCTGACCATCTCACAACTAAAGGCTCAAATTGTATTTGAGTATCAAAGGCACGAGAAATACCATAGTCAAATCAGAATGGTGTTTGGGGTTTGAGATAAAAGATGGTTGTGATTGAAAGTTGATGAAGATTTTGATGGTGGAGATTCATTGTCAACAAATACATGTTTCTAAATAAATTGCAAGTAGAAGGGCAAGGAAAAATAAACAAAAAAAGTGAAAAAGTAAGTGAAATGCATATGTGGCGGAGAGATAATTTTTTTTTGTATTTTTTTATATGCAAATAGTCATAACTATTTAGTCTATATTACAAATCAAGATGATGTTTGAGGTTGGAGATAAAGTCGGTTGAGATTTATCCAACTATAAAAATATAATAAATAACATAAAACTTAAAGGATTGAGAGTGCATGAGTTCAATTTTCATACCCAACATTTTGATATTTATTCATTTTCTTCAATTGTTGATGGTGGTGATTAGACATATAAGTGTGAATGATTAAAACTTAAGGGTGATTATGTTTTGACAAGCTTTAAACTTTTATCGTGCCAACGACACGAGGAATATCCTAGTCTATATTACAAAACAGGATGGTGTTTGAGGAGATAAAAGACAGTTGAGATTTATCCAAATATAAGAATCTAACGGATCACATAAAACTTATAGCACCAAGAGTGCATGAGTTCGATTCCCATACCCAACATTTTGATATTTAAAGTAGATTAGACTTTATTTTATGTTAAACTTGTAAGAGGGATATATGTGGTATATATCCATTCATATTGAATAGCAGATACATCAATGATAGAATCATTTCTGATTGGAGCAAATGTCGATCCTCTGAAAGAGATGAAAGAATAAAAACAAAAAAAAAACACAAACAAATAGTCGTGCCAATGGCATGGGGAATACCCTAGTGTTAATACAGGGTACAACATGAGGATATGCAATACAAAACATGGAGTTATTGAATCCTTAAAGCAAATTGCATTTATGTTAATACAGTGTACACCATAAGGATATACGATATAAAATATGGAGTTCTTGAACCCTTTTCCGATGTTATTCCTGATGGCCATGAAGTTTGTTGTGCACATGTATTTGGATCACACCAGTTAATTAAGTATTATCTTGTATGTGTTGGCATAAGTGTAGATTACAAAATTCAGAGTTGGGAATGTCAGTAGTATGAAATATGGAGTTGAGCCTTGTGGGATAGTAGGAATGTAGGAGTCCATGAACCAAATGCTATAGATAGTCCAATGGAAGTGACAACAAGAACATAAGGTGCTAATAATGTAAAGAACACAAGGTGCTAATAATGTATTGATGTTTGTAAATTCCATAATCAGGTAGTGAAGAATTTAATGAGCAAACTAGTGTTCTCACCCCTCTCCCTTATGGCGAGATAAACTGATGAGAAAGATGTGTTAGATAATATACAACTTTTGAAGTATTTGCAGAAAGGGTGATGATTGAGGAACTGCCCGCTGCTGACTGACATTGTAAAATCATAGGTCCAATTTTATTGGTTCATCTGTAATTTTCTTTTAAGAGAGTTTGTGAACCGTTATCTGCCATTGAAGCTCAACAACTTCAACTCACTCAACCTCTAGAGTCATTGCTCCAATAATAATTTTCTCGTCTCTAATATGTACAAAGTCTAATACTTCATTGAATAAGGAATAATATACTGCTTAAATGCAATGCATCGTGAGTAAAACAACAAAAATGAAAAATTTTCAATTCCACAATTAACATCTCCTTATACATCGTCAGAATCTATGAATTTAATTGGAAATGAACATTAGAGTCACCACCCTAACACACAAATCATCGCAATACAACCAGAATAGATAGGTTATATTTTTAATTTGAAGATTAAACACGAATATGTTATGTTTCTAATTGGTTTCTTAACTTGTAAAATCCTTTATGTATTGTGGGTTTATTATTTTGCATGTCTCCACACATAATCACACGTGATATAAATGTTAAGGATTGTGTATTATACATTGTAACATGTACTTAAAGACCGATAGGCCAAACTCTAGATTAAGCCTTCAACATTTAAATCTATAAACAAAACAACGATAATTAATGGAGAAAGATTGTTGAAATTACAACAACAAATAAGTCATTTGTGGTTGACATTTAAAGGGTGTATGTGGCACATATTAGATGAGTGGGATGCTTAAGAGCTAAGTATAAAATGTCTAGACAATGAGATACTTTGTAAAGGTATACAAAGAGAGAAAAAAAATGAGGAAAGAAAAAACAAAAAATAGAGCTTAGCGCTTCTCGTGAACGGTCTCACCGTAATAATGTTATTGCATTAGCTCAGTCTGACACAGAGCATCACGAAGTACCTCACATTGAAAGTACTCACCCTTTTTTCTAATCGTTCCAACAAATATATATATATAATGTAATATTGGGTTGTAAATTAGTATTAGTATTAATAATAGCATTTGTTTAGTATTAGTTATTATTATTATTAGGTAAGTCTACGTTAGCCCAACTAGGAGTACAAATTCAATAAGAATTTAAGTTATAGTTTTTGCTTTTTGCAATTAGAATTATGAATTCAATTCAAATAGGTTCAAGAATGATTGAGTTTAAATAGACATGAGGAATAAGTTATATTGAGTTATTACCGAATTTTAAGAATTTAATGAAGTTGAGAAACTTTGTTTATCAAGTTTCGCTTATGATTTGGTTTGTAAGCTTTCGCTAAACCCATCAATTTGGTATTAGAGCAGTAAAATCTTTGGACAACAATGCCGCATGAGGAATGTAGAGTCGCTAATGCAAGGATGAAACACATGGATAAAGCCTTTGCAGACATCTCGAACAATTGGCTATTGTCTTGGTTCGTCAATAAATTGAAGCTATTCGTGTTGCATCGTGTGGTTGGACAATGAGATGAGATCTTTTCATATTCGTCTCAAGTAAAAAGGTCATACTGCCGTTTACTGGAAGAAACCACCCATGTTTAATGTGTACGAAGGGCATACGGTTATTCGCAAGTCATTGCATTGTGAGGCTAAAACACATCATGAATTTTTTGCAGGTTTTCACGTGAAATAAATTTGAATATCGAATAAGTTCGCAATAATGGGGTGGTTGTCATCACCTCATCCTTATTATATGTCATCCTTAAAAAAAGGTGGGTATGTCATTCAAATTATATGTGTCATTCAAATTACTTGAGGTTGTGTATATAGTGAAATTTTAAATGACATCAAAAGATATATCAAATTCTTCATACTCTTGATACCAAATTCTCATAGAAATAAACTCGGATGGTCAAACAAGGTTGGAGCGAAAAATGGAACATTCATCGTTTATATTACCCAACCCAAGTATACCAAAATCTAAAATCTCCTAATTATACCATAAAAAGTTTGACCATGCTCGTTAAGTCTAAAAAACTCTCTATTCATTTTGTTAGCCTTTGGCATTGCTTATAGTTATTTTATTCTGTAATATAATGGTAGAAACCTTCCCCCGATTTGCCTTGTGAGGAAAAAAAACCCACGCTTGTTAAGCATTACATTGTCATCTCTTCTCCTTCAATAACTCCGTCATTTTGTCTAGAGTTTTATGATTTTTTTATACCTTACTACTGTCTCTCCTCTTATACTATTCCTCCCTTTTTATTGTCATACTCCGTTCACTTTTTCATCGTTGTACGAGGATTCAACCCAAACAAACATTGTTTTCACCACGGTGCGTAATATTGACATTAATAACAAAAGTAGTTATAAAAGGGAGTAAAGCGAGTAAGTCGTTACTGCAATAGCCCCCTCAGATAGTTTGCCAGTCCATTTGTTTGTTTTCCCTTCCTCATTCTCTCATTACAAAACTTTATTGCGACTTCATTTTTTGTACTCAAACCTTGTACTCAATGACGCGCATCATATATATCTCACAATAAAACTTGTGATATCCAATGTTATTACAATGATGGCACCAATGTTGTCACAAGTACATGTTTTTAGTACACAAATTGAGTCACAGTAGAAGTATTCCATGTTCTTATGATCTCATTTCTTTCCATATTTACACATGGTGGCTATTCTTTCCCTCTATATCACATCTTATTTTCCTCGTATGTCTTACCCTCATCTCTCATTCATCTCACCGCTCCTTATTATTCATGAAAGTTCTTACACACTGCCCTCACATTTCATTCATCTCACTATTTGTTAGCTATTCACGAAAGTGGAGGTAAATAACACATGTCAATCATGCACACACCTCTTGATCACCATGACGTAACGAAACTCCAAAATTAGCATGTATTTATTATACTGTAGTTTATAATCATTAATAAAACAACAAACAAACAAATAAACTAAATTAGTCGTTCTTATGATCATCCCTTCCGAAAGTTTGTCACTCCATCCGTTTCGTCCTCCTCCCCTCCTCCACCGCCCTCCGCCTCTTCTCCTCACTCATCTCACCGCCCCTCCCAAATAAGAATTACCCACTTGATGCACCGTAAAAGCATCACATGCAATGCACGTGCACATTTCTCTTAGTGATGAGGCAAGCGTATCCCAACCTTCAATTTTCCTAAGTGCACTGGTCTTTTGCCTGATAATCCTACGGTATCTGAAAGCCACCAGGCAAGTTACCAGGCAAAAGACCAGTCCACTGTAATATTACTCCCAACCTTAAAACAAATGTACTTTTTGCCGTTTTGGTACATTTCAGCAGCGAACGTGAGCTCGTGAGTTTCTATCGTGTCTTCTCACGCATTGGTTTCTCTCCGCAGGAGCAGAAGACGCCTTACTAAATCACCCCTCTGTAAACATTTTTGTTCTTCTCTTCTCCGCTCCCTCACTTACCCAAATCTAGGGTTTTTTTTTTCAATCTTTTTAGGTTTTTTGATTTTTCATCGATTATGGACGAAGAAGAAGAGGGTTTGAGCCTCCCCATACCTGAACATTCGATCGCGGTGGACAACTTGCAGGAACAAGAGGGGTTTCAAGAGCCCTCTTTGGACCCTCGGCAATGCAATGTTATTGCTTCGTTAGACGATCAAGAAGAGCTCGTTAAAGGGGGTTCTGGGGTTGTAGCTGGGTCTGTTGATGTTGGTGAAGAACCCCCTTCGACCGTTTTGGGTGAACCGGATGTTGGGGGTAAGGAAGTTCGTGAAAGGGTTGTGGAGGAGAGTGAGGAAACCCTCTTGATTGATGAAGAGAGGACTGAAGGAGTTGATGGGGAAGTGGGTTTGACGGTTACTGAAGTTGCCCATCAGGTGTTTGATGAAAAGACTGAAGGTGGTGGTGAGGAGGTTGGTTTGGAAGCTGGGAAGGAGCTTGAAATTGTTGGTGGAGAGGGCTCTTTGATTGGGGCAGGAGAGACTGAAATTGGGGGTTCTGAGGATACTGAGATTGTTGGGGAGGAGAGTGGAGTTGGTAGTGAAGAATCCCCGTCGATGGTCTTGAAGGAGGCTGAAGTTGGTGCGGGTGAAGAAGGAGGTCCTTTGATGATTGGGGAGGAGACTGGAGTTAAGGTTGAAGAAGCCCATTTCATGATTGCAGGAAAGGTTGAAGGTGATGGCGAAGAAGAAACCCTTTTGATGGATTCAGCAAAACCTGAAGTTGTGGGGGAAGAAGCCCTTGGTATGGTCGAAGTGACTGAAGAAGTTGTAAAAGAATCTGTAACTGTTGGTGAAGAAGTCCCTTTGATGGATGCAGAAAATCCTGAAGTTGTTAATAGTGAACATGCTAAAAAGCTTGAAGTTGTTGGTGACGAAGCCCCATTGGTAGGGTCAGTGAAGCCTGAAGTTATGGTTGAAGAATCCCATACTGTGGTCGCAGAAATGCATCAAGTTGTTGTTGTTCCCCATGAGACTTCTACGGTCGAAAAGGTGCCTGAAGATTTTGGTGAAGAAGCCTTTTTGATGGACTCTAAAAAACCTGAAGTTGCTGATAATGAAGCCTCTTTGATGGTTGCGGAAATGCCCGAAGAGCCTTTAATGGGCACAGCAGAGCCTGAAGTTGTAGGCGAAGAAGTCCCTTCAATGGCTGCAGAAGAGCCTGAAGTTGTAGGTGAAGAAATCCCTTCAATGGCTGCAGAAGAGCCTGAAGTTGTAGGTGAAGGAGTCCTGTCAGTGGCTTTTGCAGAAAAGCCTGAAGATGTTAAACAATTCCAGGTCGCAGAGGAGGCTGAAGTTTCTGGTGAAGAAGCCCCTTTGATGGATGTTGAAAAGCCTGAAATTGTTGGTAATGAAATGGGTGCAGTTGAAGAAGCCCCCGTAGTGGCTGCAGAAGAGGCTGAACTTGTTGGTGAAGAAGTATCTTCGATGGTTGTGGATGACCCTGACAATGTGGGTGAAGAACAACATTCCCCTGTTGCAGATGAACCTCTGCCAGAGCCTGACACGGAGATGGATATGGATACAGAAACGGAAGTTACAGAGACACGCAAGAGTAGTGGGAAGCGCAAGAGAGGAAGGCCAGCTAAGGTTCAGGCAAAACCCCCGGTTAAAAAGACTATTGAAGAGGATGTCTGTTTCATTTGCTTTGATGGGGGTGATCTTGTCCTATGCGACCGTAGGTGAGGTTTGATCTTGTGTTATATTTGAAGCACCCTTGTGTGTAGTTTGGAGTTTAAACTATTTGTTGGTTCTGATCGTTTTTGGTTTCTTAGGGGTTGTCCTAAGGCGTATCATCCTGCTTGTATCAATCGGGACGAGGCCTTCTTCCGCTCTAAAGGACGTTGGAGTTGTGGTATGTTATAGTTTCTTATTGTCAAAAGTGTAACACTAGGGATTTAAAGTTAATATTTTGTTGTTATTATTACTACTTTTATTTTTTCTTTTTTTCTGGGCGAAATTAATGTTTGGTTTTACATGTAATTATTTCGTGTTGTGCGTCGGTTTTGCTTCATATATAGATCTGCTAGAGAAATGAAAAATGTAATTATAATTACATTTGCTTAAATTAGTACTGAATTCTTGCATGCCACATCATTCATCTTCTCCATCAGTACTAATCTTCATAGTTTGAAATCTTATTCTGTTCTCCTGCTCTTCCTGTTCCTGTCACATTTACAAGCATATTTAGTTAAAGCATTGAAGTTTTCCATTATCTATCACCCTCAGTCGAATGGCAGACAAAATTTTCCTTGACATCATTTGTGTGGTAACTTGATTAAATTCCTCTGTATGACTTGATTTTTTGGGCTCCTGTTTCATTGAATCATTCAAGCTAAACAAGGGTTTGATGACAATACCCTAGGTGAAAGCAAAAATAAAAAATAAAAAAAATAGCCTGAGTCTCAGTCTGCCTGGTCGACATTATCTTCTATCCCTTTAGGCTGTTACTATCCGTCTCCCTCGTCACAACTCTTCTTTCAGCTCTATCAATCTCAGTTCTAATCCGCCGCCAATCTCCATCCTTTGAGAACTGTTTCACATTTGCTTCAGTTCATCAGACCCGACTCTTGTCATTGTCTTTCACTCCTCACAGACTCTTTCTTTGTCTTCCCCCCTGGCAGACTCTTTCTTTGTTTTTCCCCCTCACAGACTTGTCCCCTCAATTCTTCTGACTTTAGACGTCCAATATACCAACACTTTCCCTTTCAAAGGGGCAAAGGGCAGTATATAGACACATGAGCATTTATCATATGGGCTACGGGCTGCTGAAATCCTTTTGCATCACTGTAATAAACTGGTATCTGTTGCTAATATGTTTCTATCTTATTTATTTGTGTTCATCTTATACTCGGGTCAGGGCATGTCATCTTTGTGGCAGTAAACGTCAATATCTACTTGCTTGAATTGTTCTAATGTTTGAGCCTTTGAGGCATGTGGATGTTGATTGATGCCACTGTAAGGATCATTAGTTTATACCTTGTGTCAGCATCCCACACTTCTGGGAAGCATTGGTAGGCTTTGTCTTGCACTTGATATTTTTATTTTTAAAAAAGTTTGTTTCATTTTATTCTTGAGTTGCCGTTGCTTGCAACTTTGAGCCTTTCGGTTGTCTGGTTCTTCAGTTTATGTTAATTATGTTTGTTTGTGCATTCAGGCTGGCATATATGCAGCAATTGTGAAAAGGCTGCCCAATATACGTGCTACACATGCACGTACTCCTTGTGCAAGGGTTGCATTAAAGAAGCAGAGTTCTACTGTGTTAGAGGAAACAAAGGTTTTTGTGGAACATGTAGGAGAACTGTCATGCTAATTGAAAAGAATGAGCAGGGAAACAATGAAACGGTATGGTCTGCTCCTGCTCCCATCTTTACTGCTATTTTTATTTGTTCAGACAGTATCACAGTTCATGTTTTCAAATTCTTAGAAACCTTACTTCAATTTGGCTAGCAAGCAATGGGTGATTCTAATTGGATAGGGCAACCAGCAACATATTTCTTTTTGCTAATTTTTTTTTTGTATTTTTATATAAATTGTGTCCAATATGTTTTTTTATCCTTGTGTAGCTTTTTGATGTTGGAATATTAAAGCCCACTCCGGCTTTCCATGGGACTTTTCGTGTGAGCTTACAATATAGTTGTACTATTGTTACACTTTATGTTGTAGTCAAGGGCGGACCCAGGATTTTAGTCGAGGGAGGGCGAAATGGAAAATACTTATTAGTTGATAATAATAGTTATCAATGGTAAAGCCATTTTTTTTTCTACCTAAGCTAGTAACTAATAAAAAATGCAACTATAAAAAATATATTGCATATACCAAATTGGATCCAGTGTAGTCCAATTTTAAGACAAAATAAGGTCACTATCGATACCTTAGCAAGGAGCAAACAAGCATAATAACTAGAATATAT
The DNA here is from genome assembly GCA_003290165.1 of Berberis thunbergii. Taxonomy (NCBI): domain Eukaryota; kingdom Viridiplantae; phylum Streptophyta; class Magnoliopsida; order Ranunculales; family Berberidaceae; genus Berberis; species Berberis thunbergii. The sequence continues at coordinate 39,372 of QNQO01009883.1, forward strand.
AACTAATATCACAAAATAATTAGGATAAATATCTAGGTGAAGCTAATTTTTTTTTGAAATTTGCGAACCTAATATGATCATAATACAATTTCATGGAAAAAATAGTTTATATGAGGCTCAAATTTTGTATGAGTTGGCTAATGGTATATATTTTCATTGAATTCTATAATTATTATTTTAGATATTAATTTAAATATTTTTTTGTTGGAGGTTTTATACCACTTGTGAACAACAATTCATTTCTTTAATGTTAATAATTTTTTATTAAACTAAACATTTTTTAATGTTTGCAATTACTAATAAAATTGCATTGAAAATAAAATTTTAATGTTAATAAATTTTTATTAAACTAAACATTTTTTAGTCTTTGCAATTACTTATAAAATTGCATTGAAGATAAAATAAAAATGCAGTCAAAGAGTATTGAACTCGGGTCTTTTACTAAAATTATAAACCTCCAACCACTACACCAACAAAGACATGTTCAAATGATTGCATAAACAATTAACATATTGTATTCTACATTATATAATCGATTTTTGTAAGACTAAAGTATATATACTAAAATTATTTTAAAGTTGCCCCCCCTTCGCCCCTTAGTAGGTCCGCCCATGGTTGTAGTTCCACACCTCTGTTCTCGCTTATGTGTGACATGTGATTAAATTTGCCCTCTTTGTAAGTTTACTTTTAGAAAGATTGACAATCTATCAATATAGAATTGTTGGCACCCCCATCTCCACCTCAACCATAAAGATTATAAGTAAATAAATAAATAAAATGAAAAGGTGGAAGGAGAGAATGAAAAACCTAAAGAGCAAAAGGGTAACTTTTACTTGTTAAAAAGTCTCCGTCATATTAGAACTAGACTGGTATTAGGGGTTGTTTCTTATCTGTCACAGGTTTGGTAGTTATGTTAGCATGTAGGTCCCTGATTGTAGTAAAAAGGACCAAGGTAGTAAGCTAGTAACTGGAACAATTTATTAAGGTAGAGTTTATGAGTGTTATCACAATTCACATTTTTAAAGGAGAAAATGCAATTGTTGATATGTTTGGGGTTTTCTGAGTACAAGATTCAGATTTAATAATGGTACGCTTTTATGATTATGCAATCAAATAATGAAATGAAGGAAATAGAATGAAGTTTATGAATACTGGAATTAGTGTAGTTAAGGCGTTCAGGCGGGGATGCGAGGTGGACAAGCCTGAAAACGCCTCAGGGACGCCTCACATCACTGAGTGGTCTTAACGTTTTTTAAAGATTTTTTTATTATAATAAATTGAAACATATTTAGATAAGTAATATACATCATCATTTTTTACCATTGAGTTCCTTACACTCTTTCCATGCATCATGCAATGTGACATATCCATTAGGAGTGGCTATATGTTAACACTCCCTCACTGAATTCAAGTAGAGTTGGAGAATATTGTGAAAATGTTTTGCAATTTCAGCAACCCATTTTGTATATTATACAAAATCAAGATATCAGCCATAAGATCTTCATGCAACCATAATGTTCTAAAAAAATCCATAGAAATACAAAATGTGGCAAACTCACAGTGAACCACAGCACCTAAGTCAGCCCACTCTGTCTCACCAAACTCACACTGAACCAGAACAGAATAGGAGAGAAAAAAAAACCCGGCAGCAGATGAAGACGAGAAGAAGAAGAATAGATCAGAAAAAAAAATCGATCAACGGCAAGAGGAACAGATCAGCAAGAGAAGAACAAATCAGCAAAAGAAATCGATTGGCAGTAGAAGAAGAATACAAGAGAAGAAGAAGAAGAGAAGAGATCGGAGGAAGAGAAGTACCTGATTTGAAGGAGCAGCAGCAGCAACAGCTGAGCTCCTGTCTTAACCCAAGCAACTCATTCTCTTGTCTTAACCCTGTTAACTCTAATAGATTGCAAATGGGCTTTTGGGCTGAAGCGTTGGAGGCGCATAAGGCGTGAGGTGGGGTGAGGCGGACGCCTCAATTCACCGCTCCACCTTGCCCGATTTTGAGGTGGTACACTGCAAAAAAACGCCTCGAGGCGCCTGGGCGACCGCCTTAACTTCACTAGTTGGAATAAACATTACCTCAAATTGGAGTGACTTTAGTTGGCTGAGGACTATAGCATCGAAAGCAGATGTCCACATGATGTTCCAGTTCTAGTTAAATAGTTAACTTGGAAGGGTAATGGAATTTATGATTCTAGATAAATAATTAGCTTTCCGCTTCTCAACAATAAAAGCTTTTTTTGAAGAGTGTTGACTGGTTCTTAACTCGTTATTTCCTGTAGTGGTCTCCTTGTTGTCCTTTTTATATACTTCTCCAATTTAGCTCACGGCTGGGCGAGTTATGTAGTATTTCTGTTAGAAACATAGTTTTTTCACTTTCAATTGAAGGTGTGTCACCAGCCCAACTTGGAATATTATGGTTGATTGGGGCTTGCACACATTCGCTCATTTACACTCCCTGTCTCACCCTAGCACTATCTCTAGCGCTTCACACCATTTATCCGTGGCATATGCATGCTTGAGGAGGGTTGATCCGTTTCAGGAATAACCGAACTGATACATTCAGTTTTAAATTTGTTATAACCAAAACTTAATCGTCAACCTCAACAACTGAGCTGAACCGGACCGCTTAATTCAATTCGGTTTCTTCGGCTTTGACATATTCATTATTTGTAGGGGAAAAGAAAGAGGTCTGTCATGGTTAAATTTGTGCGCAAATTTGGAATCGGATTAAGAGAGTGAAAAAATTAAATAAAAAATTTCTGTAAATCTGTAAGGTTTAGCTACAGAGGAGCGTTAGAGTCTTGGAGATTACCATTAGTATTAGTATTTAAGTTTGCCAAATTGAGGGTACAGGGGTGTTTTTAGTCTCCTCTAAGCCTCTAGTTTTTGTTAGACGTTTCTCTACCCCTTGACAACCTCTTAATATGTTTTTACTGGACTACCACTTTTGTATCACATAATTACATTGAGGTGCCACTAGTGCGAGTTGTCCATTGTGTGCAAAACAGTCATTTACCTCTAGTTTGAGGCCCTAGACAAACACTGGTAAACCTCAATTAGAGCCTCTTGTTAAGAGGTTCCCTCTTAATTAGAGGCTAGGCCTCTTAATCGGACAAACACCTCCTAAGTGTATGTGTTATGTAATACCCATGTAGGTCTCTCTTTACCTTAGCTAGAATGTGGTTTAAGTTTATATTTGCTTATTCACTTTGTAGCGAATATTTTTGACATGTAATATTTTCTTGGCAAGTAGTGGTAATTATTTTCTTGTTCTGATTATGATATAGAGCTGTGTATTTTAAATTTCATGAAAGGTGGACTTCTGTTTGATAGTTGAACAATTTTTGCGAAGACAATAAATTCAATATTTGAGTTGCGCATGCACAAGGCATCCATAAGAAATTTTCTTCTGCACCTACCATAATACTTGTTTTGAGGTTGTTCACTCCTGCAGTCTCAAGAGTTGTATTAAGCACTGTGTCGTTCATCTTCTGTTTCATTACTGAGGGCATTAACTTCTGCTTGGAAGATTGAATTATATCATATTGTTACTTGATGAAGAACTTTGTTTTGGATGCAGTATTTGTCTTAGATAATATCAGTATTTCAATTTTGTGACCCTTTGGTGTTTTTGTTCTTATGCCTTCCTTGTTCTTTTTCGTATATGTTGTGCACAGGCTCAAGTAAATTTTGATGACAAAAGTAGTTGGGAGTATCTTTTCAAGGATTACTGGCTAGATTTGAAAAGAAAGCTATCGATAAGTTCTGATGATCTCAGTCAAGCCAGGAATCCATGGAGAGGATCTAATGCATCGGTTAGTAAAGAGGAATCTTCTGAAGATCTCTATGATGCTAATGATGATCAAGGTTCTGATTCAGAAAGTTCTGGGCACCGAGAAACCAGTAATTCTAAAAAGAGAAGGCCCAAGAGACAGTCAAAGGCTTCTAAGGAGGAGGTTGCTTCCAGTGTCACACAGTTAGTTGGTGAAGAAGGGACATCTACATCAAACAACACTGAGTGGGCTTCAGAAGAGTTATTGGAGTTTGTTGCACATATGAGAAATGGCGATAAATCCTTTGTATCCCAGTTTGATGTTCAGGCTCTCTTGCTGGAATATATAAAGCAGAACAATCTACGTGATCCTAAACGAAAAAGTCAAATCCTTTGTGATACAAGGTTCGCAAATCTATTTGGCAAATCTCGTGTTGGACATTTTGAAATGTTAAAGCTTATCGAAAATCACTTCCTTGTGAAAGAGGATACTCAGGCAGAGAATATTCAAATGGGAAATGAAGACACTGAGGCCAGTCAGTTAGATGCTGATGGTAGCAGTGGTTCCAACAAAAAGGACAAGCGACGGAAAACACGTAAAAGGGGAGATGGGAGAGGGCCACAGACTAATCTTGATGATTATGCAGCAATCGATGTTCACAACATTAAATTACTTTATTTACGGCGTAACTTAATGGAAGACTTACTTGAAGATAGTGATAAGTTCCCTGACAAGGTTGTTGGCGCTTTTGTGAGAATTAGAATTTCTGGCTCAGGTCAGAAGCAGGATATGTATAGGCTTGTGCCAGTTGTAGGTAAACATTGGAACTTGTATTTTCTCCTGCTCTTTTTGGCTCATGAATGCACAAATGTGAAGGCATCTAAGTTGTGCATAGTGATGTGTGCTATATAGATTTTTAAACTGGTTCATGATTATGAATGCTCAGGTACGCGGAAAGCTGCAGAACCATATAAGACTGGTAAAAGGACAACAGATATTGTGCTGGAGATATTAAATTTAAACAAGACTGAAATCATATCAATGGACACAATCTCAAATCAGGACTTCTCAGAGGTGATAAAAAGCAGTTCATTTTACTAACTTGCTATCCTGGAAATTACATTACTTGTTATCATGCATCCTTCTTTGAACCTTGCTTATTTGCATTGAATTAAGTAAGACCATCTGATGGATATGTAGCTGAGTGCACATTTCATCGAGGTGATCTGAAACGTGCAAAAAGTATAATTTTCCTTTTGAGATAAGACTTTTTATTTTTATTTTATTTTTTTAAATTTTCTTTTATAAATATAATTATTATTGTTTTCTTTATGTCATTGAGATAGATAGATTCATTCATTGATACTAAGCCAACAAAAGGAATTGCAAAGTTTAAGTTAAGAACTCAAAATTGGCATCACTCAAACTCCGTGCATGTGACAATTAAGCAGGTGTTTTTATTCAAGGTGATTGCTTTTGAATATTGTATTTATTTAATTTTTTTTTTCTTTTGATCAGGAAAACGTTATTTCTATTGGGTTGTAAAAATATTGAATATTGTATCTTGTTACCAAACACGTGTTTGTTTCTGTTATCTAAAAGAACAAATTTTAATACACTGTCACATTCTCATGTTTTATTTTTGTTTGCTAGTTTTATTTTTTATTTTTTTGTATGTTATTTTTATTATGAGTAAAATTTACGAGCAATATCATTAAAGGAAACTGAAAGGCAGGTGTTTGCTATTGAGCAACTTGCACAACCCTGCAAGCCTAAAATTATTACATTGCTTGTGTTTCTATTTAGCTACTTGGATCATCAGATAAGGTATGGTGCTAATCATTTTGTCACCTAGGAAGAAACTATTGCAAAACTTGAAGTCAGAGTAATGAAAAGCGTGAAATTTTTTTTTTTAATTTTTTTAATTTTAATTTTTAAAATTTTTTAATTTATTTATTATAATTTTTTTTGTGATATGTGAGAGACCTTTTTTTGGTAGTCTAGCGTGGACTTTAAGGTGCCTTTTGAGGCTTTTCCTCTTCGTTTTTTGTTATATATACTTTTTTCTCTTGGCCCTTGTTTGACAAGCTGCTGTAAGTTTTCAATGCGATCTTTAATTTGAATACTATCCCATAAACGTTCAGGACTTATTCAGTAAAAAAAGAAATTCTAACAATTTATAAGATCAAATAAGTCTTATTTTATGAACCCTTGATTCAAACATCGAAATTCTTCAATAGGCATAATGAATGTGAATCATTTCATTTAATCATTTTGACCCCATTTCCAGTGAACAAGGACCTTAATGGGTCCCTCACAATAATTGATTGTAATAACAAATTGGTGGTCATGAAAGATAATTTGGATTTGTAAAGTTTCTATTCCTTGGTAATCGAAGCCTAAAGATCTATGAATTAGCCCATGCTTGACTAGTTAGGCAGAAAAGGACCCTGCATCTTTTTGATCTCTCCCAGATTCTTATATGTATAAGTATTTTACAATGAAATTTATGAAAAGTGACCTGCCACGTCATTTGTTATTCTGTACAAAAGAATTGATAGGCTCACGGTTGGATTTTGATAGTTATGGATTGGTACCAAGATCGAGTCCTAGGCAAGCAGACCTTATTTTAACAGTCGACACAATAACAATGAAAATGGCTCATTCATTAGTGAGATTATATGAGCAAATGCCTGAACCAAAATGTCATTGCTATGGGAGCTTGTATTATTACAGGCAAGAAGTTTAGTATCGATTCTTATAGTACTGTTCGAGGAGTTGATAAGCTAATTTCTGTCGATGTTTATTTAACGGATTGTCCACCTAAATCGAAGGCAGTTGTAGATGCTATAACAAAATCTTGGAAGAAGGTATCTCGAGAAATCTATGAAAATAGAATCGGGGCTCAATAGGAGACTTGATGTTTTACTACCAATCACAAGTTCATGTTGGGCGGAATACTTATACTGGAAATTATGATCAAGGATTATTCTATCAGTCGCCATCTACTTCCGAAATCCCATTTGAAACATTTTTCAAATACAAAAATTCAACATCTCCTCGTGAATTAGCAAATCAGGTAGGATGCTCTTTTGTACAGAATAACAAATGGTGTGGCGAGTCACTTTTCATACATTTCATCGTACAATACTTGTACAGATAAGAACATGCGAGAGATCAAGAAGATGTAGGGTCATTTGTCTGCTTGGCTAGTCAAGCATGGGCTAGTTCATAGATCTTTAGGCTTCGATTACCAAGGAATAAAAACTTTACAAATAAAGCCTGAGGTTTGGCACTCCATTGCCATCATTTTATATATATATGGTTATAATTATCTATGCTCTTCATGTGCCTATGATGGTAGCACTAGGCGGATTGTTAGCTAGTGTGTATCATCGTACGAGAATACAATATGATGTGGATCAATCGGAGGAGGTTTGCATAAAAGTATTTGCCCCAAGGAGTAATCCTAGAATTCCGTATGTTTTCTGGATTTGGAAAAGCGCGGAGTTTCAAGAACGGGAATCTTACGATATGTTGGGAATCTATTATGATAATAATCCGCGCTTGAAACATATTTTGATGCCCGAAAGTTGGATAGGATGACCTTTACGTAAGGATTATATTGCCTATATATATATATTGCGTTATGCGTGTGTTGAGTCTCTTGGAGGTTCTCTCTATCTATCATCAAGTATTCTCACATTTCATCATATATATATATATATATCCTTTTTCTTATTTGCCAAATAAAAAAGTGCTTTGTTTCCCTTTTCGCTCAAAACTTCGTTCATCCAACACTTTGCTGTCTTTAGATGAATATCTTAGCAGTCTCAATCGCTAAAATGATCAGAGAAGGTAACATTAGTAGGCATGGCAATATGGTGGGTTCAGTTCGGGTATGCTAGATCCACAACCGAGCCAAACAATCCTCGGGTCAGGTTCGGGTCTATCCATGGGCCTCGCAGGTTCGGTTCTAGTTCACCACATTTCCTGCTAAAACCACCAAGCCTACTTAAACTCTAGGCAAGCCCACCAGTGTGTAACTTTTAGGAGTTTTTTTGTCCTTTATAGAAGTAGAAGTTTGTTTTGTTTTTAATCAATGCACATTGAAACAATTAGAAAACCTTATGTTTTTCAATACTGGTATTTCATTTCCTACTACCTTAGATGCCGTGGGACAAAATCTCAATATATTAAGCTATAATATTCGGTTCTCGTCTTGGTTCAGGTTCGGTTATAAGCACTAGGAACTAGACCCAAATTGAACCGTGCAATTTGGTTCTAGGCTCGAACCATTAGGGTCGGGTTCGTGCGAGTATCTATCGGTTCATGCAAATTGCCATGCCTAAACAAAAGTTCTGCTCTGATTTGTGGAGACATTTAGTTATAGCATGTGCTGCTTATTCATAAAAAATCTAGTTGCTACTATGTTCATTAATTTTGGGAGTTCTTGGAACGTATTTTGATTGTAATATTTTAAGCACACTTTTGCGGTTCCTTCATCATCCATGTGAAAGCGAGATTGTGATCTTGGGGAATCAACCATTTTGATTAAAATGTATTTGACTATTTTATTTCAATGTTGTGTATTTCACAGTTTACTCAAATCTCGGTAAGATGGTGACTAGAAGCACCTTCGTTTTAGGGTCTTCATTTGATCTTCTTGTGAAATGCCAACTCTTTTTAGTTTGAGAGATTTATTTTTCCATTGTTTTGATTAGATTTGTTTTCTCTATAGGACGAATGCAAGCGGCTGCGCCAGAGTATTAAATGTGGGTTAATCAGCCGAATGACAGTGGTATGACACTACTTTTTCACATGCAATCTGCTTTTTCATATATATGTAGAATAAAGTGTTCATTTTAGAAATTTTTTTTTGCTTGTTTAGGGCGAGGTTCAGGAGAAAGCCGTGACTTTTCATGCAGTAAGAGCCAATGATGTAAGTAGATAAGACATGCAAATACATTTGCATTTTATATCGTGACGGTGATAGTACAGTTCAAATGATTTAGCTTTTCGTAATTTCGTTTTTTTTTTAATTTATTTTTTTTGCTTTGTAAATCTTCTTTAGTTATTGGAAGCAGAGAAGTTGCGTGTTAGTCATCTTCGTGATCGAGCAAGTGAGCAGGGGCGCAGAAAGGAATATCCTTTGCAAATTAAGTTTATACTTTTTGTTACTAATGCTTTATATTCCAGCGTATAGCTGTTATTGAAGTGTCTTGTCAAACTTATAAGACTATATCTCATTATTCCGTTGGTTGTAACTTATGCATGCTATGCCGAGGTCATGGGTGCTGTTTGGGAATTTGATTTTTAGGACTTGGTCCGATCCTGAACTGGACCAGCTGATTTTGTGGGATTCAGCTATCTTCTCAGGAGTGGGTTTTTAGTTTTTGAAGAAACGTCAGTGAATGGGAGTTAGGACTTTGGAGAGATGGGTAGTTTTCTGGTTACTATCAAGCAAATAATTGGGAAGGGAGATGACGATGAGCAATGTAGCGACGTTTGGGAAGAGAAACCTAGATGGTTTCTCGGATAAAAGATTTTCTAAAATCTTAGGTAGGATAGTGTAGCGATGTTTGGGAACTCCTTTTTGGCCAACAACACCAGCAAGATTTTGAGGAAGAACTATGCCAAAGATATTTTTTCTTTCTTTTTTTTGTTTTTCCTTGGACTGTGATGCAAAAGGATATTCTAGCAGTTGTTAGTTGTTAACCTCTAAGAACAGATGGATGTGTATGCTAAATTGATACTCTCTTTGTGCACATATTGGCCACCTGCTTATTGATTGTTGCTTTGCTAAAAATTTATGTGTGGCAGACGCCAGCGTCTGTCTACATTAGGGCTGGGCAGGTTCGGTTAAACAGCACAATTTGTCAAAATCGAGGACCGGACCGAAATTTTAAAAACTGGATTTCTATGGACCGAGCCCAGACCGGTTAATCGAGATTCCAGGTAACCGAGAATTAGGGTCGGTCTGGGCCGGTTCTCGGGTTTGTGCAATGGTGAGGAAGTGGGGATAAAGATGAGGGAGGACGGGTTCAACTGCTGGAAGACAACCACCCCCCAACACCCCCCCCCCCCCCCCCCCCCCCCCCACACACACACACACACACATCAGAGCAGATCTCGCCCTCTCCCCCCACCCCCAACACTCCTCTGTTGAATGTGTAACCCTTGAAGCTTGAGGGAGATCTCAGCCTCTCACCCTTCTGCTGTGTATGGGGTGAGTTGTTTGAAAAAATGTTGATTTTTTTTTATGAAAATGGTGGTGAGAAATGAGAGAAAGGTGGGGTTTGTGATTGATTGCAATTGGTGGATTGTTTTTCACGTAGTGGTGGCATAGCTTTTTATTCAAAATTAAATATTGATAGCTTTTGAAAGGTTTTGATGTTGAAGGAGAATAGGCTTTTGATGTTTGAGGGGTATAGTTGGGGTTGGGTTTTGATGTTGGAGGTAAAGTTTGGGTTGGGCTTTCGGAATTGGATATTTAGTTTTTTCTTTAAATTTTCGGGCCGGGTAACCGACGGTCTTGGAAAATTGGAACCGAGGACCAGACCGCAATTTTCGGGCCGGGCCTAAAAATCGGACTGACCATTCCTGTCCGGGTCGGTTTTTCGGTCTTAAATGCCCAGCCCTAGTCTACATCATCACCAAAAATTTTAATTAAATATATTTTTTTTGGGGGGGAGGGGTGGACTTTGGCCAAAACAAGTCTTGGATCTCTATGGTATATAGTTGTTAATGCAATGAAATCCCTTACCAAGAAGAATTTCATGCTCAGCAGGACTAGTTGAAAAAATAGTCACCTTGCACATACCACTTTGGGTTCAGGGGCTTTCAAGAAGAATTATCACTCACGCTAGGTCTTGAAATTGTCTCACTCTTGCATATACTTGCTCAGCCATAAATTCTACTCTTTTAGATGTTCAATCTTGGTGTAGTCAACAGCTGACGACAGCGAACACCTATTGTTCGCTGATTTCTGGATCATAATGAAAAGGTGCTGATGCAAGATGGAAGAGAGAGAGGGGGGGGGGGGGGGGGGGGGAAGAGAGACGGAGGGTAGGAGTGAAGATTTCCTTTTTTTTGTTTAATCCCTTAACCCCGAATGCCGAACCCTGGATTTATAATTCCATCCGCCACAAGTCTACAGCTGAGCTTGTACCCCATTGGCAATGACGATTTCCCAAATTTGATTTGAGAGAATAGAGTTCTTTTATCTGTCTTGATTTCAGAAGTAAAATGGTGAACCGGGTTTATGGGCCAAAAGAGGAAATGCATGGTTCAATTTTAAGGTTTTTTCTTTACTGAAGAAAGTCCTCAAACGATAGCTGCTCATCCCTTTTTTTTTTTTTTTTTTTTTTTTTGAGTTTTGAAATATCTAGTATAACTTTTTTATACACAGAAAAAAGTAAACATTATGTTGACTGACCTGGCACATGCTTAAGCAAGAGAATATTTAGAACCACAATATAACTTAAAACTCTGTTGACTGAGTATATATAAGTTAGTTGACATTATCTGACATTATTGAACACTAATATTTCTCCATGACGTGCTTCCTAGAGATGTGCGTCACTTGTCTTATTCGTGATTTGGTACTGCAGATATGCATGTAATTGTTATGTTATATTGTTTCAACTTAAGCGCGTGCTCATGATCATGGTTTAACTACTGAAGAGTTAAAACAGAAACTGTGATATTTCTATCAGATAAATATGTATAGTTTTCATGATTTCCTTTTTTCTGTTGTGGCCTATTCTCACATATGAATCCACCAGTTTAGTGATAGAATTGCTGACAGATACAAAAGTAGCCCCCTAGTAATCCTTGACCATTTTCTCACGCTTAGAGAGTGTGTGGAAAAGTTACAGCTCCTGAACACACCTGAGGAACGAACACGCAGACTACAGGAAGTTCCTGAGATACATGATGACCCACATATGGATCCGAATTACGAGTCTGAAGAGGACGAAGCAGAGCCAGATGATAAGCAGCGAGGTTTATATCTTGAACTTTATCTTATTCTAATATGCTTATTCATTTTTGTGTTTCTAGAGATGATCTCTCTCAATCAAATTTTCTTCAAATTCATACAGACCATTATATGAAACCAAGAGATACTGGATTTACGAGGAAGGGTAGGGAGCCAATATCCCCAGGTAAAGGAAATCCTGCCTCAATTGATATCTGGAGTGGAGCACGGAAAAATGCAGCCATTGCTGTGGAGACTGCAAGAAATGTGTCTGCCAAAGCTGCATGGGACAAACGTGATGGAGCTGGTGAGAGAACTCATGAGTCCCCTTGGAGTCATGGAAAAGATGTACAGCAGTCGAACAGTGCTTTGGATACTGGTGCTTGGAGTGGCCAGGCTGTTGTGCCAGACACTGTGCAAGCACCTCCTACAGTAGTACCTAACTTCAGTGAGGCAGACAAGATATGGCATTACAAGGACCCAGCTGGGAAAATTCAAGGACCATTTTCCATGGTTCAACTTCGCAAGTGGAGTACAACTGGATACTTTCCTGTTGATATGAGAATATGGAAAATTAATGAAATGCAAGAGGATTCCATTCTCCTCAATGACGCATTAAAAGGAAAGTTCACTAACGAGTTACCTCAAACAAGCATAAATGTCGTCTCTGGAAATAATAGAGAATATACTAGGGATGGTGGGAATTCAAATGGAAATGAAGCTAGTCAAGCTGCTAATGAAAATTCTAGATTGGTTAATGGTAGTGCTTGGGGATCAGGCTCATTTGGTCGGTCTGCACAGCCTCATCAGCAAAGGGTAGCGACACTTGATAATCGAACAAGCAGTTGGGTTTCTCCTGCAAAGGGCTGGAATAGTCCTCCTTCAGTCGAGACACCAAATCTTGTATCCGGAGGATGGGCTATTGACCAAGCCGGCAGAACTGCCTTGTCGAACCTCCCTTCTCCTACTCCGAAGATGAGTAGTACGAGCTGGCCATCTGAAGCATCTCAAGATGACAAAAGAGATTTTTCTAGTCCTCCTACTCCTACACCAGGACCTACTAATACTGGTGGTTGGGGTCCAAGTGCTCCTGCACCTGTGTTGTCTGGCAGCTTAATGAACACTGGCAATGGTCATAAACCACAGGTGGACAATCAAGGATGGGGTAGTCTACCATCACCTACTCCAAGTTCTGCACTTGTACATGTTGCTCCACAACCTCAGGCTAATGATCCATATGCGCATAATTCAGCATCAACTTTTGGGGCGGCCCCTCAAATTGGAACTCATCTGGCTACAGGCTTTCCACCTGGACCACCTAATATTAACAGCAACGACAACAATGTAAATGCTAGTTTAAACATGCAGACTCCTGTACAAGTTAATCCTGGTTGGGGCATGGGAGCTAATAATCAGAATCCAAATCCTGGTTGGGGACCAGCTCCTGGAAATCAAACTGCTGTCTGGATACCACCACAGCAAAACCCAAACATGGGTCAGGGAAATGCGACAATGGCTTGGGGAGCAGTTCCACCGGCAAATCCAAATGCAGTTCAAGGAGCGATGTTTCAGGGAAATGTTAACACAGGTTGGGGCCCACCAGCTGCAAATACTGGCCCGTGGGGAAACCAACCAAAGCAGAATAGGGATAGGAATTCTCAAGGTGGTGATTCTAGGCATGGTGGTGGCAGGTCATCATGGAACAGGCAGCCATCGTTCGGTAGTGGGGATAGAAGAGGTGGTGGATCCACCGGACCTCCACCGAGGTCTGGCATATGCAAATTTCATCAGAGTGGGCATTGCAAGAAAGGAGCTAATTGCAACCACCCACATTCTTAGTCAAGGGTTAAAGCTGTTAGTTGCTGTACAGTTTGGTTTTGATCTTATTTAGACTGTAATGCCTCTTTTCTTTTGCTTGTAATACTTGTGCAGTTTAGCAGCATGTCGAATCTTCCTTTACTTTCTGGCCATATAAGTGTTCCTTGCCTTTACTTTAGGAACACTGATTTGCGGCCTCTTACCAAGGTCGTCAAGGCTCATGTCTTCATCCCCATAAGAATTTATATGACAGTCTAGAGTAGTCATGCATGCCAGATTTTGTGGGTGTTTGTAGTTCGTTTAAATTTTTTTGGAGATCTAGTTAGAACATATTTAAAGCAGTTAAATAGCGAAGAGAATTTGTCTTTTCTTTATTATTTTTTATTTTTACTGTAAAATATTTCGTTAATCTATATATGTATTTTCTGAATCACATTCTTCTTCAAACACTAGTTAAGGTTTATTGTTGAAATCTAATATTGTTCCTTTCCCTTGGATATTCTCTCTTCACCTAGCTACCTAATTCCCACCTAGCTTTCACTTTTCATTCCTTGTTTTTTTAATTTTTTAGCAGCTAACTGCAAGGATCATAGAAAACTTTTCAAATTTCTAAGCATCAAATAAAATAAAACAAACCCCTGAAGAAATCCAAAGAAATGTCCCAATAACGAAACCTCTCAGTGCACAACCTCTGTATAAGGGTGTGTTTGGTTGCATGGAATCATATGCCATGAGAATCCATGAGGGGACCACTACATTTTAAGCTAAATTGATATATCACTACACATTTACCATTTGACCACCATTTGATTTTGTGATCAATGGTGGGAATGTAAGTCCTATAAACATGGGAATCCCACTCTTTGCCCCCCCAAGGCATGTGATTCTCATGTTCATGGAACTTTCATTCCTACCATTGATCACAAAATCAAATGGTGGATGTGGAGTGATATATCAATTTAGCCTAAAATGTAGTGGTCCCCCCTCATGAATTTTCATGACATAGGATTCCATGCAACCAAACACACCCTAAGTGTAACTAGGTGACCAGGTCTTCAAATTCAGACCGAAATTTTCACTTCAAATAATTTGGTATAAGAAAATTGAGATTGACTTAACGAAAGTAATAAATATTTCAGAAAAAAAAAAAAAATTTGGTAACTCGAAAATATCGTAAATTTTAGACAAATTACATTTACCTACCCATTCACATAAGACCACTTCCGAATCCTAGATTACCTGAAAACGACTCCATCTTCCAAAACAAAAAGAAATCCAAACGCGTAAAACAATGCTGTCTTCAACTCCCCTCATACCATTTCAAGAATCTCTACTGCATTTCTTCGAACACTCTATCTTCCATCCAAAACCCTAATTCCCCGAATTCGAACTCAACCATGGCGCCTTCGATACTGACCCCTACGCATCGGTACGGAGCGGGAGGTCTGTTCGCTCTGGCTCTTCACCAAGCTCAAATTCACCAAACGCGACCGCTTGGATTGTCGAGCTTTCCTGAAGAAGACGAGCCCATCGAAGATCGTTGTAGCAGTAGTAGTAATGATTCTGTTTCAGACGACCCTGATCTCTGGATACACCAAGACTCCGGCCTTCTTCGCCCCATCTTAAGGTCAATTTCGAATTTTATTTTGATACATTTCAAGAATTTCAATCAGTTTTAAATATTAGTGTTATTTTTCGAGGAAATAAGGATCCTTTGTTGATGAATTTTTGTGTAAACAGGTTTTTAGAGATAGAGAAGACCGCGTGGCTCGGACTCGAGGAAACTTGTGGGTCGCCTCTGGCCAATCATCATATTGGAGCTGTATGTTTTTATTCCTTTGTGCTAATAAATGCTTTTGATAGAAGGGTTTTTTTTTTTTGTGTGGAAGTTTTTGCTTGTGACTTTGTTGTTTTTGAGAAAAAAATAAGACATAATTTAGTAGGATGAAACTGTAATAGCATCTGATCAAGAAAATAAAAGCACAAAAGATTATATTGCATATTGTTAACAACTTATTCAAAGGGAATGTGTCACAATCGTGAATGTGTTGTGGAAGAAATTGGGAAAAAGATGATGAGAAATGAAGAGAAACTCTGAAAGAGATCTTTGTTCCTTGAGCAGAGCCTAATTGAATTAAAACTTCTCTGTCTTTACTAAAGGGGATCTCGCCCAAATTTATACAAGTTTCTGTAACAGAATTTCAAAAGGAATGGTCAACGTAGTGACGTGTGTCCTGATCTGGACCCTTAAAAACAAACAACAAAAAAATAACAAACAAATTTGAATCTCCCGCCATTTGTTCCCGCTAATTTCTCCAAAACTATCCCACTTGTGAGCACATGACATTGCCCACCCCTTCTTGCAAATCCTTGACCTTAAGGATGGAAAGATGGAAACTTGGCAAGGATGTCTGTGTAGTCTTCCCAGGTGGCCTCCTTAGGTGTTCCATTTGTCCATTGAATCAGTAGTTGAGTCACAGCTTGGTTGTGGCGCGGTACCAGCCTCGTGCTCAACACTTTTAATGGTTCTGTTCGAAAACTCCCAGTGTGATCGACTAAGGGTAGCTGAGGAGAGGGAACAACAGAAGACCCTAATTTCTTTTTGAGCTGAGAGACATGGAAGACATTGTGTATCCGTGAACCCATGGGAAGTTGGAGCTTGTAAGCCACTTGACCCACCTTCTCAAGAACATGGAATGGCCCATAAAACTTGGCTGACAACTTTAGATTTCTGCGTATGCTCACTGATGTTTGTCTGTAGGGTTGAAGTTTAAGGTAAACCCAATCGCCAACTTGAAACTGCCTGTCTGTTATGTGCTTATCAGCAAATGTCTTCATACGTTCCTGGGCTTAGTGTAATTTATCTTTGATCAATTGGAGCATAGTCTCACGTTCATGAAGATATGTTTGGACTGACGGAGTAGTAAGTGTAGTAATAGGTGGAAGCTTGTGGTTTTTGGAGCATTTGAACAATCTATTCCAGCTTCTTCTCTGTTGAATCAATCGATAGTTGCATCCTCTTAACATCCTTAGTCAAGAGATCGATCCGATTGTCTGATTCAATTTGGTATTTCTTCGATTCTCGAACAAAAGTCTCCATTTCTTTCGCCCTAGTATCCATAGCGATGAAGGATCAGAGATGCTCTAATACCAAATGTCACAATCGTGACTGTGTTGTGGAAGAAATTGGGAAAAAGATGATGAGAAATGAAGAGAAACCTAATTGAATTAAAACTTCTCTGCCTTTACTAAAGGGGATCTCGCCCAAATTTATACAAGTTTTTGTAACAGAATTTCAAAAGGAATGGTCAACGTAGTGACGCGTGTCCTGATCTGGACCCTTAAAAACAAACAACAACAAAATAACAAACAAACAAATTTGAATCTCCCGCCATTTGTTCCCGCTAATTTCTCCAATACTATCCCACTTGTGAGCACATGACAGAATGCATGTCCCTTTTAATCCAGCAAATTGATCTTTTAATGAAGTTACAGATTATTTCTAACCTTACCAGTTACCATTCACCCCTGATAATGACAAAATGAATGAGCATCTAGAGTTTTTTAGCTTTGGAAAAGGAGGACGGTGAGTGTAATTTGAAGATCATTTTCCTCATCTTAAAGTAGCATATTCATGTATATCTTGATTTTGGATAAAATAAGTTAGAGAGAGTTTGCGACAAAGATCGCAGAGTGTGAGCAGTTGGTGATTGGTAGATTTGTTGGCAAACGCCTAGCTTATGAGTATATCAAAGATTGCTTAATCGGGGAGTGGGGTACCAGAAATGTTGAGATGAAGATAGATGGAGATAGAACCTTTGTGTTTGAGTTTGCTACTGAATCAGAAAAGATTAAGATTTTGGAGATGGGGCCAGTGCACATTGCGAGCCGATTGTTCATAATCAGGCCATGGAATCCCTTAATGGAAGAGGATGAGCAGGTGTTGACTTCATTGCCAATATGGGTCACACTTAAAAAAATTTCCATTGTTCTTATGGAACACTGATGGTATCCAATGAATTACTATTGTAATTGGGAGACCACTAATGTTGGATAAAGCTACTAAAGATGGAACAAGGTTGTCTTTTTGCTAGAGTTTGTGTAGAGATTGATATACACAACCAACTACCAAAAGTCATTCCGAGTTCTATTGATGAAGGGAAGATCAAGTTAGTAAAAGTTGAGTATGCATGGGTTCCGGCTAGATGCAACACATGTAATGGGTTTGGACATGTATAAAACAGTTGCCCAAGGAACACAATGAAGTAGATGAGCACTCAAGTATGACGAGCGACAAAACATGCAGTAGTTGCTCAAAACAAATAGGAGGATGGGTGGGAAATTGCACAAGGAAGACACACCTTTAAGCAATATGATCCAAAACACAATGCAGGTAACAATAGTTCTCACAAATCAGTTGCAGAAGTAAATTTGAGTAGGGAAGATGTAAACCAACAGCAAGCAAAGAAGTTGTTACTTCAAGTTGAGGAACAACAAGAAAGCACACAGCATAAGGATAGATATAACTTGAATGGTTGTAACGAGGGTGTAGTTTCTGAAGGTGAGCAGATTGTAGATGAAGGTCAGAATAATCAAATCCTGAATAGAGAGGCAATTCCCTCCACAGTTCTGCTTGGTGGTGAGACTGAGATGAATCCTATGTCAGTGGACACTAGCGTCGAGGGAAGTAGATGAAGTAGATGATGCTTGGGCAATCCAGGAAAAACATAACAGTAACACAAAAAGCAATGAAGAGATGACTGCTTGAAACAGGAGGAAGAACAGACAAAGTTTCTAAGAACCCCAAACAATCTCCAATTGGACATATTTTTCTTTCTTCATCATTCTCCTTTTTCTTTTCTCTTTCTTCTTCACATAAGGGCAGGGAGAGAAAGGGAGAGCTTGAGAGAGTTTCAAGCTTATCGGAGATTAATCGAAGCTAATTCGAAGGACTCTTGGTGAGTGTTGCGAAGATGAAGCTTGTACTTGGCTCGAGTGTCGATTTGGAGGGCTTGGAGTGCTGCATTTTGTTAATTGTGAATAAATCTACCAATTGTTGTTTTTCTACTTGATTTTGAGTAGATCTAATAAACTTTTATACAATTTGTGCAAAAAACGTGAGGTTTTCAATTTCGATTGGCATTGGGTAAAAGTGGTGAACAAGGTATGTAGCTATAATGATATTTTGCATCGCATTAAAATTCCCCACTTTGATGGTATCGATGGATGTCCATAGTCACTCTCTAAGGTTAAAAATGTTTTGAAAATGATAGAAGAACATGACAATGGGAATGGAATTAGCAATGCTCTGAAGCAGGCAATCAAAAGATTGGGCAGGGATATGTTGAAGGAAGAGCTCACCGAAATAAAAGTTCTATTAAAAAAGGAAGCAACTATGGTGGGTCAAAACACTATTGAAGATGAATGTGAGGTTACTACAACTCAGTTGCCTAAGAAAGACGCTCCTTGAAGATTTTCTCGAAGCAAGAAGGCAAATACTAAATTGATGACGATAATTCATATAGAATGCAATTGTCTATTGGAATCTTGTATGGATGCTGATTAGAGCTAGCACTCAATGGTCTTTCGGGTTCATTGCTTTCTGATTCTTTATGTCGACTTCTCTTACATCTTGAGCTTCACATTAGGTATAAATATGGTCATAAGAGTGATTAAAGAATTGATTGGTGTTTGTGAGAAGAAAAATTATGGCAGATGCACCAAGCAACTACTTCTAGTAACCACTTTGCAAGATTACTCCCCAACTCGGAGACTGTTGATGTAGAACTAATTTGGTTCTTTGTTGAGGTTTTGAATCAATTTTATGTTTCTATTGAAGATGTAATGAGTGAACATATAAGCAATTGTAATCTTGATTATCCTTTTTATTAATATAAGGTTTGGGGATCCTCAAAACCCCTGCGTGCTTAAAAAAAAAGAGTCCAAGTTTGCATGGTGATGGTGATAAAGAAGTAATCGACGAAATTTTTGCTAGGAAGTTAAAGGAAAACTTGTCCACCGATATAACAGACCTTGAGGATGTCTAAGTGCGTGTTTTTGTGAAGGAGACTAAAAGGCAGATTTTGAAAAGAAATTTAGTGCCAAAACTTGTTAGTTCGGAATGGGATAAATGGGGGGCCTAGGGATGTTAGTAGCAACTAACAAGTAGTTTACGAAGGCGATAGCATCATATCCCTGTCATTGCCAGTGAATGTAATTGAACAATGAACAATTGCAGGGAATTTCATTTAGTTATTGTTTGTAAGTCCTATGATTAGGTGTTTATCATTGAGGTGTTTAGGCAGTTTGGAAGAAGCTTTTGTACGGAGTTTGGAATAAGCTTTTGTATCAACTATTTGTATGGGTACAATATCCCTCATCATATGTTGATTTCTCTAGTTGAATTTCTTAGCCATTTTTCATATAATCCTTGACATCTAACTCCTTTTTTGAGAAAGATTCAAGCTTTATTGAAGGAAAGCAGGAAATAACAACAGGAATTAGAACAAAGAAATACATAGCCATAAGGCCCCACACCCCAGGTCCTATCTCCCATTTGACTGACTATGAAGTATGAGCACTCTATTTAGGTCACTGTGCATGTGGTACACACACCTCCATATGTGTCACAGGTTTGCTATGCCTTGACAGTGCTCCATACATGTTTTAGATTTTCTTTTAATTTTTTTTTCCTTTATGTTTTATCTTTTTAATGAGTTGTGCTGATATAATTAAACAAGACCCCCTCCGTCTCTCTCTCTATATATATATATATACACACACGTATGTACTTCCATATTTTCCTTTTTAGGAATGATCAGTTACAGCATTGTTATTGTCACTGCATGACAGTTTCTAAGGTTACTGGCAGAGGAAAATGATGAACCTTCTTCTGAAAGGATGGAGCAGGAATATGCTTTGTCAAAAGCTATTGATGCTATGGTTATAAGCTTGGAAGATCCTGACATTCCTTCAGAACCATTTAGCAGAGACGGCAAAAGTTCCACATGCGAGAGGCAATCGCCCTCGAAAGCAGCGGAGACACAGACAAAAGTGTTTCCAGAAACAAGCTCTAATACATCTTCCATAAAAGAGGGGACCACAAGCTCTAAAGCATCTTCCATAAAAGAGGAGGCGACGAGCTCTAATATATCTTCCATGAAAGAGGAGGTCACGAGCTCTAATACATCTTCCATAGAGGTCACGAGCTCTAATACATCTTCCATAAAAGTGGAGGCCACTGATCTGTCAGATAACAAATTTGTTGAAGAGCCGATAGAAGAGATTATGCTACTCAACTATCAGAGGAAAGTGACAGTACTGCATGAGCTTATTTCTGCTTGCTTGGCAAATATACCTGAAGATGAGAAGAAACGATCTCGACAAAAGAAGGGCTATGATGCTCGACATCGTGTAGCTCTACGTTTACTGGCAACATGGCTTGATGTCAAATGGATAAAAGTGGTATGTCCATTTTTCATAATCTTTTTAACTAGCATGGTTTACTCTACACTTATAATTACTATGTGCAGTTTGTTGAGCTCCTTGACAAGCGCGCAAAAAAAAGAAGTATCTTTCCACGTATAGGCTATGATTACACTTTTTTGTTTAACTATTTTATCTAATTGAACTCCATGTTGTGTAAGTGAAATCTGCAAGGACATTAGTTTCGCTGAAAAACATAATTGAACCAATTAGCACAGATTAAGATCTCAAACTTGTCATTTATCTGATTTACATCTCATGTAAAGATGTCAGATTGTAGAAAGTGAGATAATTAAATAAACATGATTTTTTTAAAGGTATAATAATGGTTGATTGAGGTGATATACAAGAACCAAAAGGACAAGAAGAAACAAAAAGCACAGTAGTGCACTCTTCCAGGAGTAGATTATCCCCAAGGGGTAAACCCTTTTATTAGTCCTTCACTATCAAATGTGCCTCAAGTTCCACGGTATAGTAACTAGAAAATTTCTACACGCAATCAATTAACAGATCTAGGCAGTGCCCACATTAAATCATCTCAGGTAGAAAGGATTTCCTCAGCCGATGTGAAATGAACAATAGTAGTGGATATGAATGTTACTTACAATTTTCCTCTGAGGTTCTCTTCAGATTTTCAAATTTATAACTCAGTTCAGTTAAGTACACAGCTTGGTCGGGCCAAACACAAGAACATTGAGGCTGGCTTAAAATTTCAACTAGTAAAACTTAGATTGAATCTGGAGCATACCATAGAATTATTAGATTTCTCCTGTGTGGGAGACTAAAATACGATAATCAAAAACCTTTTTTTGTTGTCTGTTAGAATTTTCCAAGTTATATGTTAGTGTTTAGGCTAATTTTTACTCCTTTTGGGTAATTGGGACCCTTTTAAAGTATTCAATTTTATTTATAAGTCTTTGGAAGCCTACAAAAATAGGTTCTCAAATGTAATTCCGAAAATTTAAGTTTTATTGAATAAAAGTTTATTCTTAGTACATAGATTCTTCTCGTTCCCTGTCTTTCTCGGTGAAGAATCCTACTGAGAGGTCCATTTGAGATCAGAAATTGTTGAAGAAACAACAAGCCCCCATGCTGCCACAAGGGAGGGATATGGGGGGCGCAAAAAGGAAAGAGAGGGATGGGGTTTATCTCATTTTTGTGTTGTTGATTCCTAGGTGTAGATGCGGTAAATTTGAAGAAATGACCTTAAATCTATGTGTAGTTCCAAGAAGATTTCATCTTGAACCAAAATCCATTTTTTGATTTAAGACCTTCAGAGGGTTCTTCAAAATATCCTTTATTTTGAACTTTATGAACTCATGCGTTAAACAAAATTATTTGTTTTATAGGAAGCTATAGAGGTAATGGTTGCTTTCTCGGCAATGGCTTTGATGAAAGCGGAAGAAGAAAAAGAAGGAAGTAAACCAGCTCAAGGCAAATGGTCTAAGTTTAAACGTGGAGGTATAATTGGTGCAGCTGCATTAACTGGAGGAGCTTTGTTGGCCCTGACCGGTGGTACGGCAGTTCTCAACATTTTATTTAAGATATAAGATGTCGGCTGTCTCCTAAGAAAACAAGATTTTGATGTTGCTAATGCTTGTAGTCATTCAGTTCATATTTTTAATCTTGAACAGGTCTAGCTGCTCCAGCAATCGCTGCTGGATTTGGTGCTCTAGCACCGACGTTGGGCACTCTTATACCTGTGATTGGAGCAGGTGGATTTGCTGCAATAGCAACTGCTGCAGGATCAGTTGCTGGTTCTGTTGCTGTGGCTGCATCCTTTGGAGGTGAGTAATTGTTTATGTTTCTCTTTCTTCTTCTTGTATGACCTCGCTTTGAATAGATTGATGTATCCGCTCTGATATTTTAAGTGGAGGATTCTTTGATTAAAATCTGTGCTGGTATTTTCATTCTCAGAGACTTTGCAATTTTTAAATTATCCGGGGACATAAGTTTATGACCCAAAATCCACCAAAATCAAGAGTGCAATTGGATGTGTTGAGATATGATGGCTGTCATTAACTGATGAAAAAGGATATTAATCTGGAGAAGGAGAAAGATGTTATTTCCTTTTAAAAAAAGTAAACAGAAAACATTATGTTCTCTGTCTCCTCTTCTCTATTAATCTTCCTGCTTCTTCCATGTCCACTAAAATGATTAGGGGCAGATGTAGGGTGTAAATTGAAGTTTTAGAAACGACAACAGTATATCAAAATACGATGTGAAAAGTACACCCACGCCCATTGACCCCCACGTTGATAAAATTTGAGGAATATAAGCTTGGACACTTTTCCAATTAATGATTTAAGCTTTCTTTCAGTCCTCCCTCCCAACCACTGCTTTGTCAATTAGTGCATTTGGGGTCTTTTGTGGTAGATTATTTTTCAATATATTTTGCACCCTGAAAAAAAAACAAACAAAAGAAACACTGCTTTGTCAATTAGTGCATTTGGGGTCTTTTTGTGGTAGATTATTTTTCAATATATTTTGCACCCTGAAAAAAAACAAACAAAAGAAAATCTTTTGTTTTTCTGCGTCAGATTCAACTTCGGTCCTAGATGCTCCGGCTTGTCATAATAATAAATAAAAAGTAGACCATTCCATTTCGAGTCTTCGACAAAAGACCCACACCTAAGTTCCATAGCTTTAGGTCCACTATTCCAATCATGAAGGCGAAAATCAAGTTATTTGGGTCCTGATGGGTTGACAGGGAGAATTGCGAGTTTTTGGATACGCGATATCCATCCTAGTCACTATGGTCGTATTTCCATTTAAATTTAAAATAAGGAAATTTATTGGTATGATCCAAGGCAGTTCCCTCTATTTTGTGAGGTTTTAATTCAATAGTATTAAGTCTGTTCTTAAGTCTAAGTTTATTCTTAAATCTAAATCGGTTCAGGGGGAGGCTCCATATCAGAGAACAAGAACAATGTCTTAAGTTTCCTTTCCAGTTGAGGAAACAAATTTGTTTGGCTTGGATGGCTATGTTGGCATTGTTCTTGGTTAAATTATATTATGCCAGCTAATAATTTGATTAATTATAATTGTTAAGATCCATACAGATACTTTGAAACCTTGCTTGGGTAGGATTTTGGGTCCTGAATTTGTGTACCCCAGATCAAGGCCTATGTGGTTATACAAGTACCGTTTATAAATTTTAAGTAGAAAGCAGTAAAGCAATTTCAGAATGGAAGTTTGGTAATGCTATGTGGTACTTGGTAATATAGTTGCTTAAACGGTGTAAATTTTCTGATGTAATAATTTGAATTATATCATGTATTGTTGTGAGATAATATAGTTATTGAGAAATTCTCAAATTTTAAAACTGAGTTAGTTTCAGCTTAATAGTTATGCATTTCAGGATTTTCTTGAACCTAATAAGTTGTCTTCATGCCGAATAGTTTGGAGTATTTATTCTATCTTTTAACCCAACTTTTCTTTGTGCAAAGCAGCTGCTGGAGCTGGACTTACTGGTGCTAAAATGGCTAGGAGAACTGGAAGTGTTGACGAATTTGAATTCATAGCTATTGGAAAAAATCATAACCAAGGCGTGAGTTTTCATTTTTTTTTCTTCTGAGGAGGGGTGGGGTTGAATTGCTTAGAACACAATCTTCTCTTTGGGTGGTATTAATTCTGACTTGGTTGTCAGTAAACCTTCTTTCTCAGAGGCTAGGAGTGGGCATCTTGATCTCAGGGATGGCTTTTGAAAAGGAAGATTTTGTGAGGCCTTGGGAACAATTAAAGGATAACTTGGAAAGGTACCATTTACTAGATGTTTTTCTTTGGAAGTACTTTTTAAATTACCCTACTTGTGAAGCCCCTCTTGGACTCAATATTTCACACCAATTATCCAATAAATTGGCTCTAGCAAGTTTCAAATCCCTGACCAGTCTCTGCTGGTTGAGCTGAAAACGCCTTGGTGTCAAAGAAGCGTATAAGTCCACATAAGAATCTCCACACATGCAGCTACGAAAGCATGTGGGACACGACACTGCAACGCTTCTTCATGGGATTGGCATCTTTCCCACTGTCAGCAGATATTCCTGTTGGGCACTCAAAAGGGAATGTTGGTTTCCTAGACCAACAGGAATATTCTCTGACACCCGCAATCCACTCTCCTTCATTATCAGGATTTGGGATGTTGAAGTCTCAGTCCGGTATCAACTGCAACGACCCACTTTTGTACCACTAATACTGTCATCACTTAACCACCCTTGCAGATAATTTATGACTTGAGTTAGAAGCTCAAGTAAGAATTTGCTCTGGCCTACCAAAAAATATACTAGTTCCAATGTATTTCTGCAGAAATGAACCTATTGGTCTTGGTGAGTTTGCAGCATATTAGGAATGCAAAACTCTATATGAATCTCATATACAGCTAGTACTGCTAGTCTACTTTTAGTATGATCATATTGTTTGTTCCTTCATTGGACAACTGCAATGCTCATGATACTTGTCTACTTCATCATATTCTTAACTTCTTGAAAATCCACAGGTATGCGGTTCAATGGGAGTCCAAAAACTTAATTGCTGTGAGCACTGCAATCCAGGACTGGTTAACTTCAAGTAATTGTTGGCATCCGATGGTTGTATTTATTAATTGCTGGTGAATGTGATGTTGATAAAAAAAATTTGGCTATAGGACTTGCAATGGAGTTAATGAGGCAAGGTGCAATGATGACTGTTTTAAGCACACTTCTAGCTGCATTCGCTTGGCCGGCTACTTTACTTGCTGCCACTGAATTTATAGACAGCAAGTGGACAATTGCAATAGACAGGTTTGTTCTATCACTTGGAAGAAGAGAGATAAGTCAGGATAAGGAGACAGGAAAACCCTGTTCTTCATTTCATAGGGGGCAATTTACATGCAGTGGCACTGGCATCTGAATAGTTCAGGCTGTGATCTAACTCTACAAATCTCCTAGGCCAAAATTATTGTAACTGAAGGATACTTGGGCAACTGCTAGTAGACTAAGTTCCTACTGTCTCACATATTTTGATTATCCCCAAAGTCAGAATTAACCCAGTCAGTATTTAGTAGACAAAATTATTAAGGCTGAGCGTGGTTGATTGAAGTTGAACCACTATGTTTCCTACCTAACCTTTGTAATATAGATGGGAACAGTCACTTTTTTTATCCATCCGATCAATCTGAACTGAAGTATTTGCTTTAATGCAGGGAATTTTATTTTTAACACTGTTCCTTATTACAAAGGTTTTTTAGTTTCTTGATTTTCTCCAGTTTACCACTTCTCTGTTCTCATTTCCAGATCCAACAAAGCAGGAAAGCTTCTGGCAGAAGCGTTATCCAAAGGACTGCAAGGGCATAGGTATTTAAGTCCTATGAATTGCGATTAAACTCTATTTCTCCTTTCATTTATTTTTGAGTTAGATTTGTTGAATAATCAGGACCATCCTTGCCGTTTTTTGAGTCTTGCAGACCTGTGACACTTGTAGGCTTCTCACTGGGGGCACGAGTAATTTTCAAGTGTCTCCAGCATTTGGCGGAAATGCAAGAGGGTATTGATGCTAGCTCCTGCATTGTGACTCTGTATATTTTATTGAATATGTTAATTTATCCCAACACCTTCGAATTTGGCAGCTGGAATTGTTGAAAGAGTGGTTTTACTTGGAGCACCGATTTCAATAAAAGATGAAAACTGGGGAGCTGCTAGAAAGGTAGTTGAATTCTTTATCTCGAGTATCATATCATCATTGCATAAATATGTTGAACTTTTAGAGCTCCTCTTGACCTGCGATTACTTCAGATGGTGGCTGGACGATTTGTAAATATATATTCTACAAGTGATTGGAATCTTGGAGTTGCTTTTCGTGCAAGGTACGAGGGTATATGAGATATTGCGTAATTGTCTATCTGAAGTTCAATAATAGTGAGAACGTCTGTTCACCTTTGTGATGTTAGTCCAGACATTTGAGAAATTGTCAATCTCTTGAATGGATCATCGCAGCTTAACCAAACTTGATACAATTTTCATCTTTGAGTATCAGTAATCTCTTTTTTGGTACTGAGCATCTCAAGGAAAGATACCTTTTTATCCAATAATATGGATCATCTGACTTAGTATGAGGGTTTGGTTAGATATCACGTAATTTATGTAAAGATGTCTAGTACTTGCGTCTAGTACTTGCTGCGCGTTCCATTTTCTTATTAAGATTGTCTGTTTGCAGCTTACTTACTAAAGGGTTAGCTGGAATTCAGCCTGTTGGCATTCCTGGAATTGAAAATGCAAGTTCTCTACCCTTTGATCCTACTCCACGAGCATTGATTCTCATGCTGTGTTCTCCTAAGTTGTTTAAAATTGATATTGAATGGTTTTTCTATTTATTCACAGGTTGATGTCACAGATATGATTGAAGGCCATTCATCCTATCTTTGGACTACAGGAAAAATCCTAGAACAGCTTGAAATGGACACTTATTACCCTGTTTTCAGGAGGTCCAATGCTGAACCTCAGAAAGAAGACGTGAAAGAAGAAAAAGCATGAGATATTACAGCTCCTACTGCATTCAGTCTTGGCAG
This sequence comes from Berberis thunbergii, assembly GCA_003290165.1. Taxonomy (NCBI): domain Eukaryota; kingdom Viridiplantae; phylum Streptophyta; class Magnoliopsida; order Ranunculales; family Berberidaceae; genus Berberis; species Berberis thunbergii. The sequence continues at coordinate 66,976 of QNQO01009883.1, forward strand.
CTACAGTCAATCTACCAAAGAAATTCGTCGGCATCTAATTATGAGGATGATATTCACATTCTCATTTATAACTTTACTTGTTTGGGTCCACTAACATTCGATGTTATCATGACGAGCGACCGACTTCTGATGGATTTGTGGAATTACCACAAACTTAAGCTCTGAAGAGATGAATTCTTTGGTGCCTAATGCAAATAGCTAGGGTTGTAGAAAATGTCATAATGAGAAACAAAACTGTACTTGTGCCTTTCATAATGTAAATTATAATCTGCAATTTATATCTTTATACTGTAAACGTTTTCGTTGCAATTCTAGAACTGCATACTCTAGACATACTTGCAAGTTGACGTTCAAGTTTAGAACTGTGGGAGCTAAGAGCATCTCCAATAATGGGATACCCAAATCACCGATAAAGCCTTGAATCTTGATATTGCGAAAAAGGTAATGAAATGTGATTGTACCCTAACTTGTAATTACGAGTTTTGAATACAAGATATTTACCAAGGACAACCAATTTCTTCATGGGAACCCAATCTGGAATATTTTTTTCCATTCCTTATCAACTCGACTTTTAAAGATAAGTGTCATAATAGAACGGGTCAGCCATTAACTCAACTCATTGCCTGTGATAGGCCCAAATTTCTTTGTATTTTGTTCCAGTAGGGAATGACCTCGCACTACCGTATCTTCTTTTTCACATCATCATTGATATTTATTTTTATTTTTTATATTACCTATATAAATAAAAACTTTCATTTTTTTTCTCTCATCATTCAAATTTACAATGATTCCTCCTTCCCTCCCCCATTCGAAATCTCTTTCAAATTTCTTCTCACGCTCAAATCTCTTGCAAATCTCCTCCTCTCCCTCAAAAACTCTCAAAATCCCCTTAAATTTGAAACCCTTAAACCCAAATTCAATAAATATGCATAACTTAACATAACAGACAAATTCAAACTCAAACCAAAAAAAATAAAAATATGGTAACTTTCGAACCAATTTAAACCCTCAATTGAGACTGATTCTCAAGCTCATCAAAACATGTAAGTTGTAGTATTCTTAGTTATCTAATAAACACAACTTGAATTACTTGAAAATATTTTGAAATGAGCAAGTTATGGTCATTTTACTAAAATCGCGCAAATCTGTCCGAAAAATAAAAAACGGGCAGCGAACATAATTTTTTTTTCTGTTCTGCGCGACTTTACTAACACGACCATAACTTGCTCATTTCAAAACACTTCAAGTTGTGTTTATTAGATAACTGAGAGTACTATAACTTTTTTGTTTTGATCGACTTGAGAATCGGTATTGATCGAGCACATAAGTTGGCCAAAAGTCAAGAATACTATCCTTGACGAATTTGCTCGATTTTAGTAAAATGACCATAACTTGCTCATTTCAAAACATTTTCAAGTGATTCAAGTTGTTTTTATTAGATAACTCAGAGTACTACAACTTTTGTATTTTAATGAGCTTGATAATCAGTTTCAATTGAGGGTTTAAATTGGTTCGAAAGTTACCCTATTTTTCATTTTTTCGGTTTGAGTTTGGATTTGTCTGTTATGTTAAGTTATGCATTTGTATTGAATTTGGGTTTAAGGGTTTCAACTTTAAGAGAATTTTGAGAGTTTTTTAGGGAAATAGAGGAAATTTGCAAGAGATTTGAGTATGGGGAGAGATTTGAAAGAGATTTTGAATGGGGGATGGAGGGAGGAATCATTGTAGATTTAAATGGTGAGGGGGAAAAAATGGACGTTTTTGTTTATATAGGTAGTGTAAGAGAGTATGGTGGTGTGAGAAAGTAAGTAGATGGCGTGGGAGAGTAGAATGATGTGAAAAATAGGAATTGGTGGTGCGAGGTAGTCGTTGTCATACTAATGTTGCTTCCCATGACAACCAAACTGAATACTAGGCTATACTCATTTTTTTTCTCTCATCATTTAAATTTACAATGATTCCTCCTTCCCTCCCCCATTCGAAATCTCTTTCAAATTTCTTCTCACGCTCAAATCTCTTGCAAATCTCCTCCTCTCCCTCAAAAACTCTCAAAATCCCCTTAAATTTGAAACCCTTAAACCCAAATTCAATAAATATGCATAACTTAACATAACAGACAAATTCAAACTCAAACCAAAAAAAATAAAAATATGGTAACTTTCGAACCAATTTAAACCCTCAATTGAGACTGATTCTCAAGCTCATCAAAACATGTAAGTTGTAGTATTCTTAGTTATCTAATAAACACAACTTGAATTACTTGAAAATATTTTGAAATGAGCAAGTTATGGTCATTTTACTAAAATCGCGCAAATCTGTCCGAAAAATAAAAAACGGGCAGCGAACATAATTTTTTTTCTGTTCTGCGCAACTTTACTAAAACGACCATAACTTGCTCATTTCAAAACACTTTCAAGTGATTCAAGTTGTGTTTATTAGATAACTGAGAGTACTATAACTTTTTTGTTTTGATCGACTTGAGAATCGGTCTTGATCGAGCACATAAGTTGGCCAAAAGTCAAGAATACTATCCTTGACGAATTTGCTCGACTTTAGTAAAATGACCATAACTTGCTCATTTCAAAACATTTTCAAGTGATTCAAGTTGTTTTTATTAGATAACTCAGAGTACTACAACTTTTGTATTTTAATGAGCTTGATAATCAGTTTCAATTGAGTTTAAATTGGTTTGAAAGTTACCCTATTTTTCATTTTTTCTGTTTGAGTTTGGATTTGTCTGTTATGTTAAGTTATGCATATTTATTGAATTTGGGTTTAAGGGGATTTTGAGAGTTTTTTAGGAAAAAATAGGAGATTTGCAAGAAATTTGAGTATGGGGAGAGATTTGAAAGAGATTTTGAATGGGGGATGGAGGGATGAATCATTGTAGATTTAAATGGTGAGGGAAAAAAATGGATGTTTTTGTTTATATAGGTGGTGTGAGAGAGTATGGTGGTGTGAGAAAGTAAGTAGATGGTATGAGAGAGTAGAATGATGTGAAAAAGAGGAATTGGTAGTGCAAGGTAGTCGTTGCCATACTAATGTTGCTTCCATGACAACCAAACTGAAAACTAGGCTATACTCATCGATACCTAATCGAGGTTCGGCTCAAGTCGGTAGGATTAGGGTATGTTTGGTTAGTCATTTTTCTTGAAAAATAGAATCCATTTTTTTTGTTATGCAGATTTCCTTTATTTGGTTATCTATTTACTGACATAAAATCGATTTTTCATAAACTATTTTCTACTATTCATGAGAATTCAAGTCCGAATGGAGACCTCCAAATATAATTAACGAAAATGATTCAATTTCCGTATCTATTTTTCGTGCAACCAAAGATAGGGGTGGGCATCCCATCCTGCGATCCCGAATCCGTTCCGATATTTTTAGGTCATTTTGGGATTGATCAAACTCATTCCGATCTCGTCCCGTCCCGTCCCGATCTAGAGTGGAATGAGATCGAGATGAAGATTTTCAATCCCGCCTATCCAGTCCCGTCCCGTCTCGTCCCAAATTTATTTATTTAATAATTATTATTATTAATCAAAATACTCTTCTAAATTAAAGTTTCGGATGTATTGAAATTAAATCAATGTAAGATGAAATCTAAATGAATTGAATCATCAATTCTAAATGAAATTTAATATTTATTTGCCTTTCAAAAAAGTTTAATATTTATTTATTTAATATTTATGATGTGAATTATATGTATATAAATTTGACATTATTAGTGTGTGAGTAATGTGAGATAAAAAAAGAAGGTTGGAGAACTATTAGTACGTGTTCATCCCATTCCATTCCAATCCCGTTTGAGATGGGACGAGGTCGGAATGAGGTCTATCTTGTCCCGTCCCAATCCCAAATGAACGGGATGGATCCATCTCGTCCCATCCTATCCGGTGCCCACCCCTTACCAAAGATACTCTTAAAAGAAAAATACAAATTAAAATGCCCCTTTTCCATATCAAGCTTGCTAAAACTAGAACCAGCCCCCTCTGTTTTTCACAAAGAACCTCCTCCATTGTTTCCTAAGATTTCCATTTCACCATTCACAGAGAAGAAAAGAGAGAGAGGGGGGATAAAGAAAGCAGAAGAGGCAAACGAGGAAGAGAAAGCAACGAAGGAGGCAGGAAAGAGGGATGGATCATTCAAGGCAAAGACATGCAAAGGATGCATATATTACTCATCTCTTCTCAAATCCCAATCTCGAGACCCTGTCTGCTTCGGCCTCTCCAGATTCATTCAAAACGGTCTCTTTCTCATCTTATTGTTAGGGTTTCTTTTTTGCTTTCTCATCTTCATTTTTTTTTTTTTTTTGCTTTAATTACCTCTTTCAATCAATGCTTGCTGTTCTTGTTTCGATCGGGAATTCTAAATGGCAAGGAAACCAGCGAGGGGGAGGGGTGTTACCCTTCATCCCCCTCGAGATGCACGCCTTCGAAGGGGAAATTTGTGGAGCTTTTTGGAGACGTCGAAGGGGAAATTGGAGCCGTCTGTGAGGACGATCGCCAAGTGAGGATTAGGAGACCTAAGTCGCTGAACATAACCCAAACGAGGAGAAATTTGGGTGCACAGAGTCGTCTTCTTCGTTATGGTGGTGGTGGTGGTGTTTCATGTCGAGATCGTGGGATGAGTGAACATCAGCAACAGGTGATGAATGAGAGCGTTGAGGTCGGCGTGGAAGAAGAGCAAGGTGTACTGTTCAATCGGGTTTGTTTGGCTGGTTTTTTAGTTTGTAAATATAATGATATTGAGAGGGCAAAATTGGAATTGAAAATCAAGTCGAAGACACTTTGTACAAGGGAACTCTTGTTATAAATGTAGGAGAGATTCTAAATGTCGAGGGAAAGGGCGAGGAAACGAGCGAGGGAAATGATGTGGCGAGGTGAAAGCCGTTCATTTTCCTCGAGATGTGTGTGAGAAAAGTCAATGCACGTATTTCGAGGGAAATGAACGGTTTTTCACTTCGCCACGTCATTTCCCTCGCTCGTTTCCCTCGACATTTAGAATTTCTCTAAATGTAGAGACGAAGAAGAAACAAGATAAAAGTGTTTTGTGTAATTTGAATCAAGGATTGTGATTTTGTTTTCAAGGTAATTTAGGTAAGTTTGATTGTAAAAAATATTCGTTGTAGATAGAAAACGGTAACAAATTTGGTTGTACTTTTGAATTTATTAATATAATTCATCATTTTAAACTTTTATATACTATATAAAGAGTACTATGAGGCTCATAATATCATACAAACAGTATATAGCATAATAATCACTTATATAATAAATTTTTAATACTAAATTAAGGTTAAAATGGGTTTAAATGTAGGGAGATTGACCTAATGAAATGAATAAGAAATATTACGGAATAAATGAATATTTCGGATTTCGAAAAAAAAATTGATAACTCAAAAATAAGAAATATTTCGTGAAATTTAGACATTTTTTCGAGAAATCACATTCTTTGATTTGAACTCAAGAAAAGATTTCACCTATTTATTTTGTCTAATCGGCATTCATGATTATAAGTCGACTACCGCTCATGCAAATCAAACTTACCATGACCAACCTCATGAGGGTAAGTATGGGTAAACTGTTAGTAATGGGACAGAAAATTAATGCAGGAAAAAGCTCTTTTACTCTGGCCGAACAGAGCCCAGCGGAGCGTATTGTAGCTTTAAAAAGTGGCACAGCTTTCCAATTCCACTCAGCTCCATTGAAGTATTTGGGCGGGCCAGTTTTCCAAGGAGAGTTAAAATTTCATACTTTGAAGATTTAATCTCTAAGATTCAGGCTCGTATTCAAGGATGGAAGGCCAAATTGTTATCTCCAGGAGGCCGTCTAATCCTGATAAAGCATGTCCTTAGCTCAATTCCGATTTATATTCTTAGTACCATGTGTGTACCAAGGACTGTCATAGCTCGGATTAATAGATTGTTGGCGGATTTCTTTTGGGGGGATTGTGAAGGCCGACTTAAGAAGAAATGGGTGTCATGGGATAAAATTTGTTTTCCACTGGCGGAAGATGGTTTAGGCATTAGAGACTTGACGGTCGTGGTTAAGGCTTTTCGAGTCAAGGCTTTATGGAGGTTACTTACTTCCGACTCTTTATGGGCCACTTTCATGAGGTGTAAATACTGGTTACAGGGCGTTGGCTTGAACTGCCAACCTGTGAGAAGTGGCTCGTCTCCGTTTTTTAAAGAGATCATGCATGGGAGAAACTTTCTCTTGAGTAACTTGCTTTGGCGCATTGGCACTGGGGATACCGGTTTCTTTGAGGAGAATTGGAGCATGGTGGCTTCGTTCAGGAGAACGACGGCTTTAGTTGAGCAAGATTTATGGCCTTCCATCAGGGAAGTGTCTTCTACAAATTTTGTTTTGGTTCACCGTGACCTCAGAAATTTAGCGCGTGAACTTTATGCAGATATCTTTCATGGTGAGCACAATGAGAAGGACACATGTGTGTGGGTCCCAAACCAGAATGGGCTTTTTACTCTTCAATCGGCGTATGAACGGTTACGGAAACATGGGGAGGTCAATGCATTAAGTCAAACACTTTGGCACAACATTCTGCCGTCCAGAATATCAGTTTTTGTTTGGAAATTACTTCATCGAGGAGTTCCAGTGGACGGTGAACTATACAGATGTGGGTTGAGTTTAGCATCTAGATGCCATTGTTGTAACTCGCCAAAGCAAGAATCTTTGAACCATCTCTTCCTCGACGGAGACCTGGCTAGGCAGGTGTGGACTCATTTTGACAGAATTTTTGACGTTCATATACGTCGCCCGGCTGAAGTATCTACGGTTCTCGCCATATGGTTCAAAAAAGCTACTCGCACATCGCAAATAGGTGTGTTTTTCTTTCTTACTCCTATGTTCATCTTATGGGAAATTTGGAAACAAATGTGCAAATGTTTATATGAAAGTGCTTCCCCCAATCCTGCTTTTGTCATCTTGAATATTCGGCGCCAGCTGCGTTTAGCAAATAAGTTTATAATTCCCAAGCAAGCTAGCATAAATACGTTTCCCTTACAGTCCTTGGGTTGGAAGTGCTTCCTGTAAGAAGGAGACCAGTTCAGATTGTTTATTGGCATCCTCCTCCCGAAGATTTTGTTGCGCTTAATGTATATGGTTCCTCTCGGAAGGATATGGCAGCTGGTGGAGTGGTTATCCGTGACTCTCGAGGTGCATGTGTTGTTGGCAAATATATTTTTTTCGGAGCAGGATCCCATCACAAAGCGGAATTTTTGTCTCTTTTAGAGGGTCTTCGCCTCTGTCTTGAGTGGGGTTTTAATAAGGTGGTTATTCAAACAGATTCCGAACTGGTTTATGGCTGGTTTAAGGATCGTTTAACAACCCCATGGTATTTGGAGAATATAGTGAAAGAAATCAAGATGTTGGCAGAAATGATGACGTTATACTGTCAACATATCTATAGGGAGGCAAATGCGGTGGCAGATGCTTTAACCGATAGAGCTTTTCAGGAACTAGGGACAGGTTCTTTCATTGGAACTGATCTTCCCAGGCGAATAGCTGGTTTGATTGTGCTAGATAGATTTCAAACGGCGTATTCGTCATGGGGAAGCTTAAGCTGATTTGTTTTTGGTTTGTAGACTGATGCGGCATTGGCTGGTAAGTGTTTTTCTAGTGATTCATTTGTTCGGCCGGTTATTGTACATCTTGATGGCCATTACGGGGAGGCCAAGGTTTTCGGCGGGCATTGTGACGCTGGGTACAAGTGGTTAGCTGCTATGGGTTGCCTGGCTAGATATAGGGGGCAATTAGGTGCGTGCGGCTGGAGCACTTGGTTGCATAACGCTCACCTTTGCTGGGTGCTGTGTTGACGCAGCTTGACATGGATTGCGGAGTGCTGCGATCAGCAGAACTGTAGGTGCGTTAAGCAGAGCTGGACGCTGATTGTTTGCAGCCACTGCGGATCCAAATAGAGCTGTGTGGTGTGGTCTGCAATGCTGGCAGGGGACAGCAAGGAGGGTGCTCTGGCTGGGCGCTCTGTTTGCAAAACAGAGTGCTCAATGTCTCTGCTGTTTTTGCTTTGGTGTTTTGGTGATTTGTGTGCGAGAAGGTGTTTCAAAGTCGGATTTTGTTTGCGGTATTATTGTGAGATGGTTGTTACAGATGGTTTCGCGTATAGGTTATAGTCGTTTTGCTATTTCCTTTTGACCAATTGCGTGCAAGATGTATCGGTTCTTTTTATTTTCTATCTTAATGCGGGTAATGTCGTAATGTACCCCCGCTTTGATTGTAATTTTTTGGCTTAATAATAAAGGTCTGGCATTCCATAGTTGCCCCTCCCCACTGGAGGTTAAATTACAAAAAAAAAAAAAAAAAAAAAAAACCTGTTAGTAATGGTAATGCAAGATTTTCGCTTCCATAATGTGTAGAGGAACTACCAGTGTCTCCATTGTTTTCTTTTGTTGTTATGTATACAAAATTGTAATAGCATGTTTAACAAATAATAATAATAATAATAATAATAATAATAATAGCAGTAGCAGCAGCAGCATGTCAAGCGCCAAGCTAAAATACAGAAGAAATTATCTCAACTTTGCATTTCCACAAAAAATAGGGGTTGCTTTGACCAAACTGATCGTGAATGAAAGGTTCCTCTCTTTATTGGACTTGCCCAGTAAGATTTCATTGTTTTTCATTTATCACAAGCATTCTTCCAGCACTACAGAAAGAATCTCCTGATTTCTTTATTCAGCATGTTCTAGGTAACAAAAACCACCTACATTATCACTTGCAGGGTTTTGTTCAAATGTTCATCTAACCACAAATTCTGAATTTGATTCAACGCATAAATATCAAGCAACAATTACGTCAATTGCAAAAAGCAAAAATCGTTACCCACTTTCCCATTTTAGTAGCATAATTACTATAATCTACGAACAAGGTGTTCGTGACAAAAAGGAGAAAAAACTTGGACATTCAGCTCCAGTTATATTCTGTTTTCTTCATTGTATCATGTACAGTCTCTGCATGAACTAATTGTCTACTTGGGTGGCCTTCGGTAAGGATGCAACATGTCTTCAAGATTGGCTTTGATGTAGCTTCCCACTTTGAGCATGTTCCTGGCCACACCACCAGCTACAATAGTTGCATTCCCTTCGAACCTGTATAACTACAAGCTTCAAAAAGATGTCTCTGACGAGGTAACATTGATGCTTTTTAAGGATAAAAATTAGGGTTTTTTTTTAGTTTGACACTCATTAGTTTATACCTATTAGAGTTTGACACTCATTTTGAAAACTATTTTTGTCTAATCCTCGTTTTCTGACGAAACTGTTAAGTCCACGTCATTGACTAGTAAAAATTAATTTACGGACCCTTTTACCCTTACCTTAGGTTAATAAGTTAATTGGGGAAGACGAGTACTAAACACTAATTATTCAAAAACTGTAGGGGTTAAATAATAATGAATTTGTGAATTTTTTGTGTTACTTTATGTAATCTGTAAAAGCTAGATTAAATTATTCATCTACATGGTCGATGAATCTCCTAAACACAAGTTAGTAATGGAAGTATTAGAAAGTCTAAAAATGTAGATTGAACAAAAAATCTATCATTTTCTATCTTAAAGATAGAAAAGGATCCAATGGTTGGGTGTTGCCAAACACAAGCAAATTATTCTCCAGCAATCACTGTTTTGTGAAAACATTTTCTAGTACTACAAATACACTCCACTATTGTGCATCTTGATTAAAAATCTTCAAAGGAATGACCCGCATACTTATTTTTCATGGAGAAAAAGAACACCATGAAAAAGAAGAAAATAGTTATCGGGTGAGTAAATGAAGGAAACAAGAGAGAGAAAAAAAAAATATTTAGTTTTTGGTTTTGATCAAAATCAATTAAAATGACTTAAATAAGCTTATTCATTTTATGTCGAGAAAATTGAAGAAAAAGACAGTTATGGATTCCCTCAAATAATAATTATTTTTGTGTGTGTGCGTGTTTTGTATTTTTTTTTTACTTGTGTGATCTAGTACACAATAAATAAATAAAACCACAAATTAATTATTATTTGACCCCTACGTTTTTTAAATAATTATCATTTAGTACTCATCTTCTCCAACAACTCTTTTGGGCTTAACTATGGTAAGGGTAAATGGGTCTGAAAATTAACCTTGACCGGTCAATGATGTGGATTTAACGGTTCCGTTAGAAAACGAGGGTTAGACTCAAATAATTTTCAAAACGAGGGCCAAACTCTAATAGGTATAAATTAATTAGTGTCAAACTCAAAAAAACCCTAAAAATTACAATAATCTTTATAGCTTGGTTACCTGCTCAAGAAGTCCTCTACTATGGCCGTTGTTGGTTTGTTTGGTTGCGGTGGATGAACAATTGAACCATCTGCAAAACAATAAAATAAATAATAACATTAGTCCAAGTCAATTTAAACAAAACTTAACTTGTTTGAGAAGACACACACACACTTCTTTCTTTTTTCGGAAAGCGAGCAAGGGTTTGAAGGATCCCCAAACAACACTTCATTCAAATCCTATGTCATCTTGTCTATCAAGAAAGGTTAACACTCAATATATTGCATTACTAATTATCTACGTTTCAACATAATATCCTATTCAATGAGAAATGATAGATAATATTTTCAAACTTATTGGGCATATCTTTTTATTCCTTTCTATGGGATGGATGCTCCATGGTAAGTTCAATATCTTAATTTTCTATTCCCTTAAGTGCAAAAACCAAATGCAAGGACCATTTTCACTGAAATCTACAACCTATATGATTAAGAAGAAATAAACACTAACCATTGAACCTGGTAAAATGAAAAGTTTGAGTTGGACATATCAAAGGAAATAACTTACTATGGCAAAACCTGCTTGTCCATTGGTTTAGTAAGATTATACAAGATTACCTTTTGCACGATGATCATGGAGAGAATCACTGTCAGCAGTTGAAGTTCTTTTGTCAACCAAAAACCGCATGTACTGTATTATCTATCATCTATCAGTAAGGAAATACATGCAAAGATGCACAAAAAACAATATAGTAATGTGCTTAGTTATCAGTTCTGAAATATGAAATTCCCTAGAAGACTCAGCAGATAGATGTCAGGACATACCAAACGGAAATATCAAAGATCCGATGGACGCTACATCTGCTAAGCTTCCTTTGGTTAAAATATCTCAAATACTTTCATATGATGAGAAAATTAGTTTGTGACATCCAGATTTATAAAAATGATACGTTCCCGGACAAAGAGGAAGTTTTGGCCCCATGTAAAGAAGAAACTGCCAGTCATGATGGGAACAAACTAACTATATTGCAAGCCTGACTAAAATTTTTGAGTTCACACTTCTTTTCATATACAGATTTCATAGATGAAAATTTTGGCCTACATCTATGATTTGATTGTCTTTTCTCCTCACTACTTGAACCTCGTGATCTCATAGAAGAATCTTCCAATGGATTTCTTGACCTTGCCTTTTGAGTCAAATGTAACCCAAGTTACATCATGATCCTTTGATTTTAGCTATATGCGGTTCATACATTAGAATGAAAGTTGCACTGATCCCACTGAGATTTATGCAGTCATTTCTCTATATATTTTGCTTCTCTGGGTATTTTGAGTCTTGATTTATTTAATCGAAGGATGGTTGATTCATGAGTGAACAACTCACTCCACAATCGTACAGATAAAATTTGCAGAAAATTAAATGACGCGCGGGAGTTACGAGGTTCGCCTTTTTTTCTTGGAAAGCCCTCCTAAACAAGGAATAGTTCATGGGAACCGAAAGTGCATCCACATTGAAATAAATATTACAAGACAGGTAACATCAAGCTTCTACTTAGGTTTCACTGTGCATTATTGCCTTAACTTCGTACTCGAAGCTTTACTTCAACAAGCATTACTAGCATCCGCACTATGGAAATCAAGGAAAAAGTGCCTTAACTTCATGCTCGAAGCTTTACTTCAACAAGCACTACTTGCATCCGCACTATGGAAAACAAGGAAAAAATGAGGGATGGAGCATTATCAAAAATCTTACGTGTATTCTATGTGTTGGGGGTTTCGTTGTAGCCCTAAAGGCTCCATTTTTTCTTCAAATCTCTATGTCCCAGCTTAAAGTGTGCACGGCCATACATTAGTCAAGGTGAGGGCTATGAGCACCTCGCCTCACCAAAGCTCTAGTGGTAGACCTTTACTCAGTGTCACTGTGTCACAAGCTAGTTCCCACTACTATCAGCTTATACACTATCTTAAATTCAAATGCAAACTTACCTAAACTCTGTCTAGGAAAATATACACCAACTTTATCAAATCACATTAAAAAACCAAACAAATAGATGGTGTTTACAATAGTAATCATGGTGCTTAATATAGTAATCAATTGGATATACATTAAAGTACCTATCCTACTTTGATTTGAAATAACTAAACTACAAAAATGAAATAACAAATAAAATGAGAAACTAACCTCAACACCGGTACAAAACGGTAACTCCACTTCTTTCTCTTGTGGACCAACTGAAGAATTTTCTCTATCCCACTTTGCTGAAATGCCAACACAAACATACTTGAACTCTCCTTCACTATTAGATGCTTCCATTTTTTGTTTTCCATCTTTCAGGATATATCCGGGTGCTGTCATTAACAAAAAAAACTCAGTACATTTTCCATAATAATGGTGCAAGAAAAGTTTCTTTTAAGACAATGAAAATGAAACAAATTCATAAAATGGTCAAACGAATAAGACAAAACGAGAGATTCAGTCACTAGAGAAATAAGCATGAGGATATGAAAATAAAGGAAGTCTGAATTGGTTGAAAAGGGATAAGAAAACATGATTTCTAGGGTGTGTTTGATTTTTGGGAAAGTTTTCTTTGGAAAAAACATTCAAAATTTATTTTCACTGTTTGATTTCACCAAGGGAAGAAGAATTCATTAGAGAGAACATTCTATTTTGTGGAGGAATTGTTCAACGATGCTTTGAAAGATTTGATGTTGAGTCTCTTGAGGGAAAAAAATTTCAAGGGGACGCCTAAATAAAGTTTTTCCACTTCAAGTAGGAAAACTTTTCACCGGCGGAAGAGTTTTCCTTTTCTATAAAAAAAAATCAAACACCGGACAACTTAATTTTGGGGGAAAATTTTTCTTTTTCCATGAAACACCCAAAAATCAAACATACACTTAGGATGTGTTTGGTTGCATAGAATCCTATGCCATAGCTCTCCCCAATTTATTTTTCTTTTTCCAAAGATACATGCTGTCCCAATTTACAATAAAGTCTTGAAAGCATACGCAAATCACAATCCAAAATAATATCCAAACATTGCAAAATATCAAGCGCGGAAATAAGGTTCCACAATGGGCTACCATGATCAACCTTTTCAAAAGAGCATATATGTTTGGTGGGTTGGCTTGGCCAGAACTAAAGGTGTTTCTTTTGATCATGGAATGGATCATTGAGGACTACCATTGTTCACTGCACGACACTAAATTACTAACCTTTTCAGAACAAAAACATATAAATATGAAAATGTAAACCATGGGTTATCCCAATCACAATCAAAGAGGGAGGCTATCACAATTCATAATTAAACAAATCAAACTAAATAAACAGCTAAAAAGCTAACAATTTACATCCAGACAGGCATTATGTAAAGAAAGAAGAAACAATCGAAACAAGAACAGCAAGCATTGATTGAAAGAGGTAATTAAAGCAAAAAAATGAAGATGAGAAAGTAAAAAAGAAACCCTAACAATAAGATGAGAAAGAGACCGCTTTGAAAGTATCTGGGGAGGCCGAGGCAGACAGGGTCTCGAGATTGGGATTTGAGACGAGATGAGTAATACATGCATCCTTTGCATGTCTTTACCTTCAATGATCCATCCCTCTTTCCCGCCTCCTTCGTTGCTTTCTCTTCCTCGTTTGCCTCTTCTGCTTTCTCCATCCCCCCTCTCTCTCTTTTCTTCTCTGTCAAGTGAAATAGAAATCTTAGGAAAATAATGGAGGAGGTTCTTCGTGAAAAAAGAGGGGGGTGGTTCTAGTTTTAGCTAGCTTGATATGGAAAAGGGGCATTTTAATTTGTATTTTAATTTTAGGAGTATCTTTGGTTAGGGTGGGCACTGGACAGGATGGTGTCAGGACTAGTACCGTTGGTCAGGAAAATTAAGGTCAGATCCCTTTTAAGACTTTCCTAATGGTCTCAAAACTCAATGTTCACTTTTGAAAAATGCTCAAATGCTTAGCATCTATATTATATGGGGAATGTTTGAGCTCTTGACTGTGAGGACGTGTTGCCTCCATTGTATAGTCGAGCCAAACTGTACCGCTAGCATTTTATTGTTTTCTTAGCATTGATTTTCAACTTCAAACTTGTATTTCCATCGATCGAAAGCATCGAACTAGTCTTGAGCAACGTCCTTCCGAACGTTCCTCCCCATTGTAATCTATTGAATGTGAATGAGAGCTTTTACTGACTATTGTGCATTGTTATATTGTCTACAGATTGATATTGTGCATTCTCAAGTTAATATTTGTGTCCGTCAAAGTCATTACTCATAGGCTTACTAGTTAATTGGATAGCTAGTGCCGCACGGATTACTAGTCCGTGACAGTTGGTATCAGAGCCAGAGCTTGTTGAATGCAAATCAAGATGCAAGAACTAAATGAGCGCCTTAGCGCTATGGAGGAACGACAGGCTAGTCGAATGCATAGACTAGAAAGCTGAATGGACCAGTTGAACACTTTGGGAGAACAGATTAGCCGGTTGGATGAACTCTTTTCACTGGCAGACATAGTGGATTCATTGGCTGAGCACATTGATAACTTAGAAGGACGAACAGTCACTATGGAAGAGTCGCCTCACCCCACAGCTCAGGTGATGAGTGACTTCCAATTACAGTTGGGTGACTTATTTGCAAGGGTTGGATTGCTGACGAAGGCCACAGGAACGACGGATCACCATAGGATGAAAGTACCTGAACCAAAGTCATACGCTGGGGCACGAGATGGGAAGGAGTTAGAGAACTTCTTTTTTGATCTGGAGCAGTATTTTCGCGCGGTGAACCCCGAATCAGAAGAAGCCAAGGTTACCATGACGACCATGTACTTAGCAGGTGATGTGAAACTATGGTGGAGAACCAAATATGCAAAAATTGAAGAAGGTCGCATCCTTATTAGAACTTGAGCAGACCTCAAGAAGGAACTCAGAAATCAATTCTTGCCTGAGAACACTGATTTCTTAGCAAAGAGGAAGTTCCACACCATCAACAGACAAGCAATATTCGAGACTATGTCCGACAATTCTCAACTTGCTTGCTAGATATTCGAGACATGTCTGAGAAGGACAAAGTTTTCTGTTTCATTGAACAAGCTCAACCGCTTCTACAAGCAGAATTGCAAAGGCAGAAGGTGACAAATATTACAAGTGCTATTGCGGCAGCAGAAAGGTTTAGCGATTATATGCCCATGACTGGATCCACTTCGCTCAATCACTCCACAGCTAGAAGTGGCAGTACCAATTCAAGCTCAGGGTCGAATGCTCGCTCACCTCACCAAAACTGGGGAAACTCAAGTCAGAACCGAGAAAACTACTATTCCCGGCCGTCCAACCAAAATTGGACTTCCAACAAAAATTGGAATGTCAGCTCTAGCAACTCAAATTACAACAACAAAGGAGGGCAAAACTACTCTGGGCAGTGGAGACCATCTGCCCCTGCCCCATGCATTCTTTGCAATAGCAGGGATCACTCAACAGGCAAATGTCCATCCAAACCAGCTCTACACTCATTAATGTCCTTGCTTCAAGCAGAGCCTTCTAATTCGACCGCATCGAGCTCGAACCCCACCAACAGTGAGACCTCCCAGATGGGAGCTCTACGCAAGCTCAATGCTGTCAAAGGAGAAATGTATGAGCACCCACACAAGAAGGCTTTGCAATACATCGACATCACTATCAATGGGTTCCCTTCCCAAGCATTGTTGGATTCCGGAGCGACAGACAATTTTATTGCCCCAGATGAAGCTAGACGTGTGGATCTGAACTTAGAAGGAGATGTGGGTAAGTTGAAAGCTGTCAACTCTGAGGCAATCTCTATTAATGGCATGGCTAGAGTTGTGCCACTACAGATTGGTCCATGGGAAGGAAGATCAAACTTCTTGGCCGTTCCACTTGATGATTTTAAGGTGATTCTTGGCCAATAATTCTTCCGAGGAGCTGCAGCAGGACCATTACCTTTCATGGACTCCTTGGGGTTTTTCGGACCCAGGCTACGCATTGTACCAACCTCAATTCGACCAACAACTCATGATAGAATATTGTCGGCGCTCCAAGTCAAGAGAGGCTTGGCCAAATGAGAAGATACATACTTAGCTGTGGCAAAGCTAGAGATGGAAGATGATACTAGCAAATTTCTGAGGGAGTTGCCCAAGTTATTGATGACTTTAGCACAGTGATGCCGAATGAATTGCCAAAGAATCTACCTCCCAGAAGGCTCATTGATCACGAAATTGAGTTAGTCCCTGGTGCCAAGCCACCCGCACGTAGTCCATATCTCATGAGCCATCCAGAGCTGACTGAATTGAGAACACAACTAGATGGCTTTTTGGAGTCGGGATTCATTCGGCCTTCTAAAGCACCTTATGGGGCACCTGTTCTTTTTCAGCGAAAACATGATGGCAGTCTTCGCCTTTGTGTTGATTATAGAGCCTTGAACAAAGTCACTATAAAGAACAAATACCTGCTACCGCTCATTGCATACTTATTCGACCAACTTGGATCCGCCAGATACCTCACAAAACTCGACTTGAGATCAGGTTACCATCAGGTCCGCATTTGTCATATGAGTTCCTAGTAATGCCCTTCGGCTTGACCAATGCTCCAGCTACATTTTGCACCCTTATGAATGGCATGTTCCGTCACCTTCTGGACAAGTCTGTGGTTGTCTATCTTGACGACATCGTGGTTTATAGTGGGACTATAGAAGAACACCTACATCATTTGCGATAAGTGTTCCAAATCCTTAGGGATAATCATCTCTTTGTCAAGAAGGAAAAGTGCTCATTCGGCCAAACCCAGATCAATTTCTTGGGTCATGTTATTGGCAATGGCAAGATTCGAATGGACATGGAGAAAGTCAAGGCAATCCATGATTGGAACTCTCCTAAGAACGTGTCTCAACTACGTTTTTTCCTTGGATTCGAAAACTATTATCGTCGCTTCACAAGGGACTACTCTAAGAGAGCTGTTGCCCTGACAAATTTGTTGAAACAAGACCGAACATGGGAATGGGATAGGCAGTGTAAAGCTTCATTCCAAGACCGAACATGGGATAGGCAGTGTGAAGCTTCATTCCAAGCCTCATTCCAAGACCGAACATGGGAATGTACAATTGCTAGCCATTGTACATTGTTTACGGGTGTGGAGACACTACCTCTTGGGATCTCAAGTCCTTGTTAAAACGGATAATGCTGCAGCAAGCCATTTCCTTACTCAGAAGATGCTAACCTCCAAGCAATCTCGATGACAGGAAAAAATTAGCAGAATTTGACTTAGTATTGGAATACAAGCTAGGGCGCACTAACAATGTAGCTGATGCACTCAGTAGAAGGGCGGACCTTGCAGTGCTAACCCATACTGGTCCAAGTTACACCATCTTGAAGAAGATCAAAGTAGGCCTACAGACAGATCCACAAGCGAAGGCGATTACAGAGCTGATCAAGCAGGGCAAAACTCGCCGGTTCTGGATAAAAGATGGAGCAATACTCACAACTGGTAATCGCCTCTATGTTCCGAGAACTTCGGATCTAAGGAAAAAACTTTTGAGAGAATGCCATGACACCCATTGGGCGGGACATCCAGGTTGGAGATGAACACTTGCATTGCTATAGAGGGGGTACTATTGGTCGCAGATACAGGAGGATGTAATGGCCTATGTTCGAACATATCTTATTTGCCAACAAGATAAGGTTGAAAGAGATCGACCAGTAGGCTTACTAGAACCCCTGCCTGTTCCAACTCGTCCTTGGGAAAGTGTTTTCTTGGACTTCATTACGGGGTTACCGAAAGTGGAGGATTTCAGGAGTATCCTTGTAGTTGTTGACCGATTCTCAAAGTATGTGACTTTTGTGTCGACCGGGCTGACTTGCACAGCCGAAGATACGGCGCAATTGTTCCTCAAGCATGTAGTGAAGTATTGGGGACTGCCCGAAAACATTGTTAGCGGTTGTGATGTTCGCTTCACAGGAAAGTTCTGGAAGGAGTTATTCAAGCTTTTGGGATCCAAACTTAATATGTCGACAAACCAACATCCCCAATCTGACGGACAGACTGAGCGCTTTAACTCTATGCTTGAAGAATACATTCGTCATTTTGTAAGTGCAAACCAGAAAAATTGGGTTGGACTACTTGATGTTGCACAATTCTGTTTCAACTTACAAAAGAGCTCAGCTACTCACTCCAGCCCCTTTCAGTTGGTTACTGGTCAGCAACCATTGACACCACATACAGTACTTACCGGATACCAAGGACCCAGCCCAAGAGCTCTTGAATTTGTCAAAGCCTGGCAGAAAAACATTGAAGTTGCTCGAGCCTATCTTGAGAAAGCCTCCCGTCACATGAAGAAATGGGCCGACAAGAAACAACGAATTGATCCTTTTGCAGTCGGGGACTTGGTCTTGGTGAAGCTAGATATGTTCAACAAGTATAAAAGGACAGCTAGAGCACACAACAATCTGTTTCACAAGTATGAGGGACCGGTACAGATTATTGAGAAAGTCGGCAAAGTCTCCTATCGCGTCAAGTTACCACATTGGCTCTGTTTCACCCATCCTGTCTTCAATGCAAGTAACTTGAAGTCCTACCATGCAGATGCCACTGATCCCACAAGAAATGTATCTACACGAGCATTGCCTAAGCATCCTATTATGCCAGATCGAGAAGTGGAAGAAATCTAAGCTAACCGCCTCATCAACAACATAGGCCCGGATAGAGAATATTTGGTCCAGTGGCAGGATGAACCTCCTTCGGAGATCAGTTGGGAGCCAGTCGAACATCTGCTGTCATACCTCTCAAAGCTGGAAGAGTACTTGGAAAAGTTCGTTGTGAGGGCGTCAGCGAATTAAGTGTGGGAGAGTGTCAGGACTAATACCATTGGTCAGGAAAACCAAGGTCAGAGGCCTTTCAATACTTTCCTAATGGTCTCAAAACTCAATGTTCCATTTTGAAAAGTGCCCAAATGCTTAGCATCTATATTATAGGGGGAAGGTTTGAGCTCTTGACTGTGAGGACGTGTTGCCTCCATTGCATAGTCGGGCTAGACTGTACCGCTAGCATTTTTATTGTTTTCTTAGCATTGCTTTTCAACTTCAAACTTATATTTCCATCGATCGATAGCATCGAACTAGTCTTGAGCAACGTCTTTCCGAATGTTCCTCCCCATTGTAATCTATTGAATGTGAATGAGAGCTTTTACTGACTATTGTGCATTGTTATATTGTCTACAGATTGATATTGTGCATTCTCAAGTTATTATTTGTGTCTGTCAAAGTCATTACTCATAGGCTCACTAGTGAATTGGATAGCTAGTGCTGCACGGATTACTAGTCCGTGACAGATGGGATGAGCACGTACTAAATAGTTCTCCAATAAAAAAATAACAAAAAACGTTTTATTTCATATTACTCACACACTAATAATGTCAAATTTATATACATATAACTCACATCATAAATAATAATAAATATTAAATAAATAAATATTAATTTTTTTTGAAAGACAAATAAATATTAAATTTCATTTAGATTTCATCTCACATTGATTTAATTTCAACACATCCTAAACTTTAATTTAGAAAATGGATTCTATTTTTCAAGGAAAATGGCTAATCAAACATACCCTAATTTTACCGACTTGAGCCGAACCTCGATAGCACATTATTTTATTAATTGGTTTCTAAAAATCAACCGAATTGTCATAACCGAACCAAGTTAAATCGAAAAAAGCTTAACCGATTAAAAACCGAAACCAAATAGTAAAAATCAAACCGTATTGCTTCGATTCGATTTTGGTTATTTATTTTTTTTCCACCGAAAAACACCGAACAAAACCCCTTTTTTTATTTTTTAACTCCCTTTGTCCACCACGTGACCCACCTATATTGTTTTTAACTACCTCTCTCCTCCAACGGCTTCCACACATCAACATTACCACACCTACCCCATTCCCACCTCTCTCTTTTCATGCCCCACCAACCCTCCTCATTTCTCTCTTTTTTAACTCTCTCTCTTCGCACCACGACACACAACACCCACATCTCTCTATCTTTTTTAATAGAAATTCTAAGTGTCGAGGAAACTAGCGAGAAAATGAGCGAGGGGAGGCAGGTGGCAGGGTGGTTCACCTCCTTCCCCTCGCTCATTTCCTCGCTGGTTTCCTCGACACCTAGAATGACTCCTTTTTTAAATTCCTCAAACAGACCACAATTAGAATTTGAAGAATTCTAAATGTCGAGGTTTTGGGCGAGGAAAACAGCGAGGGAAGATGTGAGCGTTGACTTTTCACATGCACATCTCGAGGAGGATGGACGGTTTCCACCCCGTCCACCTCATTTCCCTCGCTGTTTTCCTCGCCCAAAACCTCGACAGCTAGCAAAGCTCTTAGAATTTTTCCTCCCTTTTGCTCCACTTTCTTCAACACTAAGCCTCACCATCGGCCCCTAATTCACTCTAAGTGTATAGTTAAAATGAATAATGGACTCACAACCGTCTAGAAGCGTTACAATTTATAAAAGATTATATAGAAATATAACGGTATACCCCCATTAGGTATTTATGATTTAATGTATTTATAAGAAAATCAAATGAAAATCGAGAGAATAAAAATAAAAGTTCCATGAAACTGATTTTTTGTGTATTAGTGAGATCTCTACAACCCTATACCAGTTGATTTTATAAACCCATCTAATTGCCCATCAAACAGACCAGGGAGGGTTATAAACCCATCAAACATATCTTTTGTGTATTTTATAGACCCAAATTTTTCAAAACAATCCAAAATTTCATCAAGGATTACCAGAAATG
This sequence comes from Berberis thunbergii, assembly GCA_003290165.1. Taxonomy (NCBI): domain Eukaryota; kingdom Viridiplantae; phylum Streptophyta; class Magnoliopsida; order Ranunculales; family Berberidaceae; genus Berberis; species Berberis thunbergii. The sequence goes on from QNQO01009883.1 coordinate 88,043, forward strand.
GGTGGGAAAGTAGAAAATAGAAATGGAGGTTCAAGGGACGTTACTAGAAATGGAAGCAGGAAGGTCGGAGGTTCGATCACACGATCCTCGTCTTCTTCAGTTCGATCGCACATAGAATCAAATATCGATCGAACGTCTTCTTCAGTTCGATCGCACGGTCTTATTCTTTTTCTTCAGTTTCTTCTTCTTCTTCCTTCGATTTTTTCTTTGCTTAGATCTGAAAAAAGAAAAGAAAAATGAATCAGTTTTATTTATTTATTATTATTATTATTATTATTATTATTATTATTATTATTATTATTATTATTATTATTATTATTATTATTATTATTATTTAACAAATTTTATTACGCTGTTACAAGTTATAACGTTTTATTCATAACGACGAGCGATATATCGGTTGCCGTTACAACCTACTTTTATATCTAACCTTTATATTTTTTTACATCCGTTACACATTATAAAGGAGTTATAATTCCTTTTTAACTGCACAGCTCTACAACTCCTTGACTTCTTCCCCAACATCTTCATCTTTATCTTCTCCGGTTCAGATCTAGGTAATTGTTTGGGTGCTAGTGTTGGATCTATGGAGACACAGAAGTAGGTGGGTGTGTTGTTTTGTGTGAATTTAGAAATGTTGGGATTGTTGGCTAGATCTGAAACTTATGAGCTTTGTTTCGATTTGGTGATGATAGATCTCGAAAATTTTGATTTTGGTCATTGTTTGGATGACCTATTGCTAGGATTGAAATGGGGTTTGATTGAAATTTGATTATTTCTTTAGATTTGTCTTTGTACTTGTTCTCTGCAAAAAATAATAATAAAATCCGAACCGATCGGTTCTGGTTTTTTATTTGAAAATTACGAGAACCGAATCGAAAATCAAGTCTCTAGTTCGGTTCGGTTCGGTTCGGTTCTACCCCAATTTTGAACCGACCAAACCGATTAACAACCCTAGTGGAATGTGCTCTCCTCAATTCTGTTACTTATCACCTATCACTATTTCATCTATTTATTTGAAGCTTTCTTGGAAATGTTTCAATAAATCAAATGGCTTCCATGGTCTCAAATGGGAGATGTCTATTATGGTTTGAATGACAGGGATTAAGCTTGGCTGACTGAGGATTATGAATTTTATATATATTTAAGAAGCTGAATGAAGTAATGGCCTAGAACTACAATTTTGGCATGATTTCTGGATTGGTTTTAACATTTTAGAGTTTGTTAAGATGAATATGGTACTGTGATGGAGTTCGATATTGTAGGGGATGGAGTGTGTCTTTGGAATTTCATCGTCAACACTGTTCACTAAATAGATTTAAAAATGGAGAACATGATGGGAAGTGCTTGAAGTGGATGAGAATGTGATGGAAGTTCCTTTCAAAATAGTGATCGAGGTGGAGGATGTATGAAAGTGGAGCTGTGAAAAATTGTGCCTTCAGATGGGTGGGTGTTGGTTTGGAATAGGCTTTGCTACATGACATTTTGATTCTGAAGGGAATGCAAGTAGAGGCTTCATGATGGAAGTCGATCTGTAAAAAATTGTGTGACCATTGTATGAGTGGTGTCCCTTCCTTCGTCCAAGAGGTTTGGAATCACTTGTTAACGTCTCTACATAATCTTTACCAAGCTTCTGACTATGTGATAAAGTTCCGAAAATGCAACACTTTTTTTACAACCAACCCCAAAAAATTGCGTTACTTAGCTTGTCAAACATATTTTGTTGTTTGTTATTTTCATTTTATGGTGTTGCTTGGGAACTCTCAAGATATCTAAAATGAGAAATGATCATGAATTCATGCATCACAAGCATACATTAATTAATGTCGTTGGCCTGTGTTACATGCTTTCATTTCTTATTGCTCCATGGTACCTGTACATTATTTTTTGTTTCCTGGTACATAATTTTTTGAATTTGGAATAACAATTTTTTTTTTTTTTTAAGGTTTGGCTTAGAATGAAATGAATGTGCTGATCGATCCGGGCTCTAGCTAGGTGCAACCGCACAATGCCAGGATTAGAGGGGGCGCCAACTTTATTTTTATTTATATGTTTTTTTTAACTTGTCTAGAGAGTCAGGCCCGCGCCAGGGCAGGCCCAATACCCTCCATCATCCTAGAGATGTTCAATACCCCCCATTTGAACACAATCACACGTATAGAAAGCCACCTTGGCGTTAGGGGCCTGGCTCTCTAGATTTTTGGATGTTTTTTTACTAATGATAAATTTTAATTGGTAAAATGAACTTGGATTTATAAGTTTTCCAACATGATATTTATGAAACACAAATTTGAGAACAAAGCTAGAAAGAATTGCCCTAGATCTTTTGTGGGTGTGCAAGTACTGTGAGTTCTTTTGATAAATCTTTTAAGCGATGATATAGTGAAGTTCAACTAAAATTTTTCTCAATCAGTTGCCTTACCACTCAAGGCTGGATCTGATATAATATTGGGTTATTTTTGTATTTATTTTATTATTGGGTCAGCCCGTACATAAGCCCAAGTGGAATCAGGAGTCTAGCTATATTAAGTTTCGGGTTTTATTTTGATTAAATATGCTCAATTAGAAAGTTGTAATCAGTTTAGTTTATGGCTTATTTTAGATAATTTATGGCTTGAGTTAGAAGCTCAAGTAAGAGTTTGCTCTGGCCTACCAAAACATATACTGGTTCCAATGTATTTCTGCAGAAATGAACCTATTGGTCTTGTATTATGTTAATTTATCCTAACACCTTCGAATTTGGCAGCTGGAATTGTTGAAAGAGTGGTTTTACTTGGAGCACCGATTTCAATAAAAGATGAAAACCGGGGAGCTGCTAGAAAGGTAGTTGAATTCATTATCTCGAGTATCATATCATCATTGCATAAATATGTTGAACTTTTAGAGCTCCTCTTGACCTGCGATTACTTCAGATGGTGGCTGGGCGATTTGTAAATGCATATCGGGAATTCTAAATGTCGAGGGAAAGGGCGAGGAAAACAGCGAGGTAAAAGAGGTGGCGGGGGGTGAACCGTTCACCCCCCTCGAGATGCGCACGCAGCACACATCTCGAGGGGGTGAACGGTTCACCCCCCGCCACCTCCTTTACCTCGCTGTTTTCCTCGCCCTTTCCCTCGACACATAGCAAAGCTCATTGCATATTCTACAAGTGATTGGAATCTTGGAGTTGCTTTTCGTGCAAGGTACGAGGGTTTATGAGATATTGCGTGATTGTCTATCTGAAGTTCAATAATAGTGAGAACATCTGTTCACCTTTGTGATGTTAGTCCAGACATTTGAGAAATTGTCAATCTCTTGAATGGATCATCGCAGCTTAACCAAACTTGATACAATTTTCATCTTTGACTATCAGTAATCTCTTGTTTGAAAATCTTTTTTGGTACTGAGAATCTCAAGGAAAGATATCTTTTAATCCAATAATATGGATCATCTTACTTAGTATGAGGCTGTGGTTAGATATCACGTAATTTATGTGAAGATGTCTAGTACTTGCTGCGCGTTCCATTTTCTTATTAAGATTGTCTGTTTGCAGCTTACTTACTAAAGGGTTAGCTGGAATTCAGCCCGTTGGCATTCCTGGAATTGAAAATGCAAGTTCTCTACACTTTGATCCTACTCCATGAGCATTGATTCTCATGTTGTGTTCTCCTAAGTTTTTTTAAATTGATATTGAATTGTTTTTCTATTTATTCACAGGTTGATGTCACAGATATGATTGAAGGCCATTCATCCTATCTTTGGACTACAGGAAAAATCCTAGAACAGCTTGAAATGGACACTTATTACCCTGTTTTCAGGAGGTCCAATGTTGAACCTCAGAAAGAAGACGTGAAAGAAGAAAAAGCATGAGATATTACAGCTCCTACTGCATTCAGACTTGGCAGCTACAATCAATCTACCAAAGAAACTCATCGGCATCTAATTATGTGGATGATATTCACAGTCTCATTTATAATTTTACTTGTTTGGGTCCACTAACATTCGATGGTTATCATGATGAGCGACTGACTTGTGATGGATTTGTGGGATTACCACAAACTTAAGCTCTGAAGCGATGAATTCTTTGGTGCCTAATGCAAATAGCTAGGGTTGTAGAAAATGTCATAATGAGAAACAAAACTGTACTTGTGCCCTTCATAATGTAAATTATAATCTGCAATTTATATCTTTATACTGTAAACATTTTATTTGCAATTCTGGTACTACATACTCTAGACATACTTGCAAGTTTACGTTCAAGTTTAGAACTGTGGGAACTAAGAGCATTTCCAATAATGGGATACCCAAAGCACCGATAAAGCCTGCGCACAGTGGCCAAAAGCAGCTCCTGCACGGGCCTCCCAGTCGTTGGATCAGAATCCAACGGTTCAGATCATATGGGAGGAGAGAGGTTTTTGGCGGGAATTTTTTTTTAATAAAATTTGAATTTCAAATTCATATGATCTGAACCGTTGGATTCTGATCCAACGGCTGGGAGGCCCGCGCAGGAGCCCCCTCAATCCTGAATCTTGATATTGCAAAAAAGGTAATGAAATGTGACTGTACCTTAACTTGTAATTACGAGTTTTGAATACAAGATATTAACCAGGACAACCAATATCTTCATGTGAACCCAATCTGGAATATTTTGTTCCATTCCTTATCAACTCGACCTTTAAAGATAAGTGTCATAATAGAACGGGTCAGCCATCAACTCAACTCATTGCCCGTGATCGGCCCAAATTTCTCTGTACTTTGTACTAATAGTCAATGACTTCGTACGACCATATCTTCTTTTTCACATCACCATTGATATTTATATTTATTTTTTTTACACTACTTATATAAATAAAAACTTTCATTTTTTTCCTCTCACCATTCAAATCTACAATGATTCCTCCCTCCCTCTCACATTCGAAATCTCTTTCAAATCTCTCCCCACACTCAAATCTCTTGCAAATCTCCCTCCTCTTCCTCGAAAACTCTCAAAGTCCCCTTAAAGTTGAAACCCTTAAACCCAAATTCAATAAATATGCATAACTTAACATAACAGACAAATTCAAACTCAAACCAAAAAAAATAAAAATATGGTAACTTTCGAACCAATTTAAACCCTCAATTGAGACTGATTCTCAAGCTCATCAAAACATGTAAGTTGTAGTATTCTTAGTTATCTAATAAACACAACTTGAATTACTTGAAAATATTTTGAAATGAGCAAGTTATGGTCATTTTACTAAAATCGCGCAAATCTGTCCGAAAAATAAAAAACGGGCAGCGAACATAATTTTTTTTTCTGTTCTGCGCGACTTTACTAAAACGACCATAACTTGCTCATTTCAAAACACTTTCAAGTGATTCAAGTTGTGTTTATTAGATAACTGAGAGTACTATAACGTTTTTGTTTTGATCGACTTGAGAATCGGTCTTGATCGAGCACATAAGTTGGCCAAAAGTCAAGAATACTATCCTGGACGAATTTGCTCGACTTTAGTAAAATGACCATAATTTGCTCATTTCAAAACATTTTCAAGTGATTCAAGTTGTTTTTATTAGATAACTCAGAGTAATACAACTTTTGTATTTTAATGAGCTTGATAATCAGTTTCAGTTGATGGTTTAAATTGGTTCGAAAGTTACCCTATTTTTCATTTTTTCGGTTTGAGTTTGGATTTGTCTGTTATGTTAAGTTATGCATTTGTATTGAATTTGGGTTTAAGGGTTTCAACTTTAAGAGAATTTTGAGAGTTTTTTAGGGAAATAGAGGAAATTTGCAAGAGATTTGAGTATGGGGAGAGATTTGAAAGAGATTTCGAATGGGGGATGGAGGGAGGAATCATTGTAGATTTAAATGGTGAGGGGGAAAAAATGGACATTTTTGCTTATATAGGTAGTGTAAGAGAGTATGGTGGTGTGAGAAAGTAAGTAGATGGCGTGGGGAAAGTAGAATGATGTGAAAAATAGGAATTGGTGGTGCGAGGTAGTCGTTGCCATACTAATGTTGCTTCCCATGACAACCAAACTGAATACTAGGCTATACTCATCGATACCTAATCAAGGTCTGAGCTCAAGTCGGTAGGATTAGGGTATGTTTGGTTAGCCATTTTCCTTGAAAAATAATATCCATTTTTTTTGTTATGCAGATTTCCTTTATTTGATTATCTATTTACTGACATAAAATTGATTTTTCATAAACTATTTTCTACTATTCATGAGAATTCAAGTCCAAAGGGAGGCCTCCAAATATAATTCACGAAAATGATTCAATTTCCATATCTATTTTTCGTGCAACCAAAGATAGGGGTGGGCATCGCATCCCGCAATTCCGAATCCGTCCCGATTTTTTTAGGTTCTTTTGGGATTGATCAAACTCATTATGATTCCATCCCGTCCCGATCTAAAGTGGGATGAGATCGGGATAAAGATTTTCAATCCTGCCTATCCCGTCCCAAATTTATTTATTTAATAATTATTATTATTAATCAAAATACTCTTCTAAATTAAAGTTTATAATGTGTTGAAATTAAATCAATGTATGATAAAATCTAAATGAATTGAATCATTAATTCTAAATGAAATTTAATATTTATTTGCCTTCTAAAAAAGTTTAATATTTATTTATTTAATATTTATTATTATTTTTTATGTGAGTTATATGTATATAAATTTGACATTATTAGTGTTTGAGTAATGTGAGATAAAACTTTTTTTGTTATTTTTTTTATTGGAGAACTATTTAGTACGTGCTCATCCCATCCCATTTGAGATGGGACGAGGTCGGGATGAGGTCTATCTCATCCCGTTGCAATTCCAAATGAACGGGATGGGTCCATCTCGTCCCATCCTATTCCGTGCTGTCAGGACTATTACTGTTGGTTAGGTAAAACCAAGGTCAGAGGCCTTTCAAGACTTTCCTAATGGTCTCAAAACTCAATGTTCCCTTTTAAAAAGTTCCCAAATGCTTAGCATCTATAATATAGGGGGAAGGTTTGAGTTCTTGACTGTGAGGACGTGTTGCCTCCATTGCATAGTCGGGCCAGACTGTACCGCTAGCATTTTTATTGTTCTCTTTGCATTGCTTTTCAACTTCAAACTTGTATTTCCATCGATCGATAGCATCGAACTAGTTTTGAGCAACGTCCATCCAAACGTTCCTCCCCATTGTAATCTATTGAATGTGAATGAGAGTTTTTACTGACTATTGTGCATTGTTATATTGTCTACAGATTGATATTGTGCATTCTCAAGTTAATATTTGTGCCCGTCAACGTAATTACTCATAGGCTTACTAGTGAATTGGATAGCTAGTGCCGCACGGATTGCTAGTCCGTGACAGTTGGTATCAGAGCCAGAGCTTGTTGAATGCCAACCAGGATGCAGGAACTAAATGAGCGCCTTAGCGCTATGGAGGAACGACAGACTAGTCGAATGCATAGACTAGAAAGCAGAATGGACCAGTTGAACACTTTGGGAGAACAGATTAGTCAGTTGGATGGACTCTTTTCACTGGTAGACAGAGTGGATTCGCTGGCTGAGCACGTTGATAACTTAGAGGGACGGACAGTTGCTATGGAAGAGTCGCCTCACCCCACAGCTCAGGTGATGAGTGACTTCCAATTACAGTTGGAGGACTTATTTGCAAGGGTTGGCTTGCTCACTAAGGCCACAGGGACGATGGATCACCATAGGATGAAAGTGCCTGAGCCAAAGTCATATGCTGGGGCACGAGATGGGAAGGAGTTAGAGAACTTCTTGTTTGATCTGGAGCAGTATTTTCGCGCGGTGAACCCCGAATCAGAAGAAGCTAAGGTTACCATGGCGACCATGTACTTAGCAGGTGATGCGAAACTATGGTGGATAACCAAATATGTAGATATGGAAGAAGGTCGCATCCGTATTAGAACTTGGGCAGACCTCAAGAAGGAACTCAGAAATCAATTCTTGCTTGAGAACACTGATTTCTTAGCAAGGAGGAAGCTCCACACCATCAAACAGACAGGCAATATTCGAGACTATGTCCTACAATTCTCAACTTGCTTGCTAGATATTCGAGACATGTCTGAGAAGGACAAAGTCTTCTGTTTCATGGAACAAGCTCAACCGCTCCTACAAGCAGAATTGCAAAGGCAGAAGGTGACAGATATTACAAGTGCTATTGCGGCAGCAGAAAGGTTTAGCGATTATATGCCCATGACTGGATCCACTTCACTCAATCACTCCACAGCTAGAACTGGCAGTACCAATTCAAGCTCAGGGTCAAATGTTCGCTCACCTCACCAAAACTGGGAAAACTCAAGTCAGAACCGAGGAAACTACAATTCTCGGCCGTCCAACCAGAATTGGAGTTCCAACAAAAATTGGAATGCCAGCTCTAGCAACTCAAATTCCAACAACAAATGAGGGCAAAACTACTCTGGGCAGTGGAGACCATCTGCCCCTGCCCCATGCATTCTTTGCAATAGCAGGGATCACCCAACAGGCAAATGTCCATCCAAACCAGCTCTACACTCATTAATGTCCTTGCTTCAAGCAGAACCTTCTAACTCGACAGCATCGAGCTCGAACCCCACCAACAGTGACACCTCCCAGATGGGAGCTCTACGCAAGCTCAATGCTGTCAAATGAGAAATGTATGAGCACCCACACAAGAAGGCTTTGAAATTCATCGACATCACTATCAATGGGTTCCCTTCCCAAGCATTGTTGGATTTCGGAGCGACAGACAATTTTATTGCCCCAAATGAAGCTAGACGTGTGGGTCTGAACTTAGAAGGAGATGTGGGTAAGTTGAAAGCTGTCAACTCTGAGGCAATATCTATTAATGGTATGGCTAGAGCTGTGCCACTACAAGTTGGTCCATGGGAAGGAAGATCAAACTTCTTGGCCGTTCCACTTGATGATTTTAAAGTGATTCTTGGCCAAGAATTCTTTCGAGGAGCTGCAGCAAGACCATTACCTTTCATGGACTCCTTGGGGTTTTTCGGACCCAGACTACGCATTGTACCAACCTCAATTCGACCAACAACTTATGATAGAATATTGTCGGCGCTCCAAGTCAAGAGAGGCTTGGCCAAAGGAGAAGATACATACTTAGCTGTGGCAAAGCTAGAGATGGAAGATGATACTAGCAAAATTCCTGAGGAAGTCGCCCAAGTTATTGCTGACTTCAGCGAAGTGATGCCGAATGAATTGCCAAAGAATCTACCTCACAGAAGGCTCATTGATCACGAAATTGAGTTAGTCCCTGGTGCCAAGCCACCCGCACGTAGTCCATATCGCATGAGCCCTCCAGAGCTGACCGAATTGAGAACACAACTAGATGGCTTGTTGGAGTCGGGATTCATTCGGCTCTCTAAAGCACCTTATGGGGCACCTGTTCTTTTTCAGCGGAAACATGATGGCAGTCTTCGCCTTTGTGTTGATTATAGAGCCTTGAACAAAGTCACTATAAAGAACAAATACCCGCTGCCGCTCATTGCAGACTTATTCGACCAACTTGGATCCGCTAGATACTTCACAAAACTCCACTTGAGATCAGGTTACCATAAGGTCCGCATTGCTGCTGGTGACGAACCCAAAACTGCTTGTTCTACTAGATATGGGTCATATGAGTTCCTAAAAATGCCCTTCGGCTTGACCAATGCTCCAGCTACATTTTGCACCCTTATGAATGGCATGTTCCGTCACCTTCTGGACAAGTCTGTGGTTATCTATCTTGACGACATTGTGGTTTATAGTGGGACTATAGAAGAACACCTACATCATTTGCGAGAAGTGTTCCAAATCCTTAGGGATAATCATCTCTTTGTCAAGAAGGAAAAGTGCTCATTCGGCCAGACCCAGATCAATTTCTTGGGTCATGTTATTGGCAATGGCAAGATTCGGATGGACATGGAGAAAGTCAAGGCAATCCATTATTGGAACTCTCCTAAGAGCGTGTCTCAACTACGTTCTTTCCTTGGACTCGCAAACTATTATCGTCGCTTCATAAGGGACTACTCTAAGAGAGTTTTTGCCCTGACGAATTTGTTGAAACAAGACCGAACATGGGAATGGGATAGGCAGTGTGAAGCTTCATTCCAAGACTTGAAATTAGCCGTGATGAAAGATCCAGTATTGGCCTTGCCAGACATCACCAAGCCCTTTGAAGTACAAACAGATGCATCTGATTATGCCTTAGGGGGAGTTTTACTTCAAGATGGTCACCCGGTAGCATATGAGAGTCGAAAGTTGAATGATACAGAGTCTCGTTACTCAACTCAGGAAAAGGAATTGCTAGCCATTGTACATTGTTTACGGGTGTGGAGACACTACCTCTTGGGATCTCAAGTCCTTGTTAAAACGGATAATGCTGCAGCAAGCCATTTCCTTACTCAGAAGATGCTAACCTCCAAGCAATCTCGATGCAGGAAAAATTAGCAGAATTTGACTTAGTATTGGAATACAAGCCAGGGCGCACTAACAATGTAGTTGATGCACTCAGTAGAAGGGCAGACCTTGCAGTGCTAACCCATACTGGTCCGAGTCACACCATCTTGGAGAAGATCAAAGTAGGCCTACAGACAGATCCACAAGCGAAGGCTATTACAGAGTTGATCAAGCAGGGCAACACTCGATGGTTCTGGATAAAAGATGGAGCAATACTCACAACTGGTAATCGCCTCTATGTTCCAAGAACTTCGGGTTTGAGAAAAGAACTTTTGAGAGAATGCCATGACACCCATTGGGCAGGACATCCAGGTTGGAGACGAACACTTGCATTGTTAGAGAGGGGGTACTATTGGCCGCAGATACAGGAGGATGTAATGGCCTATGTTCGAACATGTCTTATTTGCCAGCAAGATAAGGTTGAAAGAGATCGACCAGTAATCTTACTAGAGCCCCTACCTGTTCCAACTCGTCCTTGGGAAAGTGTTTCCATGGACTTTATTATAGGGTTACCAAAAGTGGAGGATTTCATGAGTATCCTTGTAGTTGTTGACCGATTCTCAAAGTATGTGACCTTTGTGCCGACCGGATTGACTTGCACAGCAGAAGATACGACGCAATTGTTCCTCAAGCATATAGTGAAGTATTGGGGACTGCCCGAAAACATTGTTACCGACCGTGATGCTTCACAGGAAAGTTCTGAAAGGAGTTGTTCAAGCTCTTGGGATCCAAACTTAATATGTCGACAAGCCAACATCCCCAATCTGATGGACAGACTGAGCGCTTTAACTCTATGCTTGAAGAATACCTTCGTCATTTTGTAAGTGCAAACCAGAAAAATTGGGTGGGACTACTTGATGTTGCACAATTTTGTTTCAACTTACAAAAGAGCTCAGCTACTCACTCCGGCCCCTTTCAGTTGGTTACTGGTCAACAACCATTGACACCACATACAGTACTTACCGGATACCAAGGACCCAGCCCAAGAGCTCTTGAATTTGTCAAAGCCTGGCAGAAAAACATTGAAGTTGCTCGAGCCTATCTTGAGAAAGCCTCCCGTCACATGAAGAAATGGGCCGACAAGAAACGACGAATTGATCCTTTTGAAGTCGGGGACTTGGTATTGGCGAAGCTAGATATGTTCAATAAGTATAAAATGACAACTAGAGCACACAACAATCTGTTTCGCAAGTATGAGGGACCGGTACAGATTATTGAGAAAGTCGGCAAAGTCTCCTATCGCGTCAAGTTACCACATTGGCTCCGTTTCACCCATCCTGTCTTCCATGCAAGTAACTTGAAGTCCTACCATGCAGATGCCACTGATCCCACAAGAAATGTATCTACACGAGCATTGCCTAAGCATCCTACTATGCCAGATCGAGAAGTGGAAGAAATCTTAGCTGACCGCCTCATCAACAACACAGGCCCGGATAGAGAGTATTTGGTCAAGTGGCAGGATGAACCTCCTTCAGATATCAGTTGGGAGCCAGTCGAGCATCTGCTGCCATACCTCTCAAAGCTGGAAGAGTACTTGAAAAAGTTCGCTGCGAGGGCGTCAGTGAATTGAGTATGGGAGAGTGTCAGGACTAGTACTGTTGGTCAGGTAAAAGCAAGGTCGAAGGCTTTTCAAGACTTCCCTAATGGTCTCAAAACTCAATGTTCCCTTTTGAAAAGTGCCCAAATGCTTAGCATCTATATTATAGGGGGAAGGTTTGAGCTCTTGACTGTGAGGACGTGTTGCCTCCATTGCATAGTCGGGCCAGACTGTACCGCTAGCATTTTTATTGTTTTCTTTGCATTGCTTTTCAACTTCAACCTTGTATTTCCATCGATCGATAGCATCAAACTAGTCTTGAGCAACGTCATTTCGAACGTTCCTCCCCATTTTAATCTATTGAATGTGAATGAGAGCTTTTAACTGACTATTATGCATTATTATATTGTCTACAGATTGAAATTGTGCATTCTCAAGTTAATATTTGTGCTCGTCAAAGTAACTACTCATAAGCTCACTAGTGAATTGGATAGCTAATGCCGCACGGATTACTAGTCCGTGACAGGTGCCCACCCCTAACCAAAGATACTCTTACAGGAAAAATACAAATTAAAATGGCCCTTTTCCATATCAAGATCCCCCCCCCCCCCCCCCCCCCCCCCCCCCCCCCCCCTCTTTTTTCACAAAGAACCTCCTCCATTATTTCCTAAGATTTCCATTTCACCATTCACAGAGAAGAAAAGAGAGAGAGGGGGGATGGAGAAAGCAGAAGAGGCAAACGAGGAAGAGAAAGCAACGAAGGAGGCGGGAAAGAGGGATGGATCATTCAAGGCAAAGACATGCAAGGGATGCATGTATTACTCATCTCTTCTCAAATCCCAATCTCGAGACCCTGTCTGCTTCGGCCTCTCCAGATTCATTCAAAACGGTCTCTTTCTCATCTTATTGTTAGGGTTTATTTTTTGCTTTCTCATCTTCATTTTTTTGCTTTAATTACATCTTTCAATCAATGCTTGCTGTTCTTGTTTCGATTGTTTCTTCTTTCTTTACACAATGTCTGTCTGGATGTAAATTGTTAGCTTTTTAGATGTTTATTTAGTTTGATTTGTTTAATTATGAATTGTGATAGCCTCCCTCTTTGATTGTGATTGGGATAACCCATGGTTTACATTTTCATATTTATATGTTTTTGTTCTGAAAAGGTTAGTAATTTAGTGTGGTGCAGTGAACAATGGTAGTCCTCAATGATCCATTCCATGATCAAAAGAAACACTTTTAGGGTGTGTTTGGTTGCATGAAATCCTATGTCATGGGAATCCATGAGGAGACCGCTACATTTTAGGCTAAATTGATCCACATCCTTATGATCAATTATGAGAATGAAATCTCATGAACATGGGAATCACATGCCTTGGAGGACCCAGGAGTGGAATTTTCATGTTCATGGGAACTTCCATTCCCACCATTGATCACAAAATCAAATGGTAGATGTGAAGTGATATATCAATTTAGCCTAAAATGTAGGGGTCCTTTCATGAATTCTCATGGCATAGGATTCCATGCAACCAAACACACCCTTAGTTCTGGGCAAGCCAACCCACCAAACATATATGCTCTTTTGAAAAGGTTGATCATGGTAGCTCATTGTGGAACCTTATTTTCGTGCTTGATATTTTGCAATGTTTGGATATTATTTTGGATTGTGATTTGTGTATGCTTTCAAGACTTTATTGTAAATTGGGACAACATGTCTCTTTGGAAAAAGAAAAAATAAATTGGGGAGAGTTATGGCGTAGGATTCTATGCAACCAAACACATCCTAAGTGTATGTTTGATTTTTGGGTGTTTAATGGAAAAAGAAAAATTTTCCCCCAAAATTAAGTTGTCCGGTGTTTGATTTTCCCCCAAAAGTTTTCCTACTTGAAGTGGGAAAACTTTATTTAGGTGTCCCCTTGGAAAAATTTTCCCTCAAGAGCAAGGATGCTCGGACTCGGATACGACATGGCGACTCGGCAATTTTCAAAAAAATAGGACTCGGCGACATGGTCAAACTTAATTATTTAATATTTTTTTAACTCATATGAACATAAAATCATAAATAATATTATTAAACAATCCAAACATATCAATAAAACATTCAAATTCATTCATTCAAAATTACAAATGCATCATAAAGTCATGCTCAAGTCATAAGCAATATAATTTTATTAACTTGATAATGTAAAATGTAAATTGATAATTTCAAAAACTCACCAGCGAGGCGGCTACATCTCTTCTTCATTAACTGGCGGATTAACTAGAGCTCTACAAGTAAAAAACAACTTTAATCTACACAAGCATTCACCAATGGCCAGACATCACAGAAATTTCATAACATGAATGACACAATGGCATCACTTCGCCATGCATCATGCTCATTGCAACAAATACAAGGAGAAGATAACATCCTAGGATGCTAGGAGCTCAAACCACAAAGCTCCTTCACATGATACAGGAAGCTCGACTACATATTTTCAATCTAGCGAGCTGATGATATTTTTATAGAGGTATTTACCTCTTCCTCTTACCAGTATACCACAGTGTTCGGGTGATTTAACATGATAATAGCTTCAATATTTTAACCAAACAGGGTTTACATGGATAGTAGCTTTTTCCTCGAACAGGGTTTACAGTTATTAAATAGTACTTAGTAAATAAATTAATATACTGATGGAGGAAAATCTTAAGGGTTTTCTTGATAAAGGAGTATCAAACTAGATCTTGCAACACACACTGAATGCTTAAAAATTGGATTTTAACATCGCAATATAGCTATGTAACTAAAGAAACCAACAAATATATATATTCGGAAAACAAAACAAAAATGATTCTTCAAAACTAGAGCATCACAAGATATTGACAGAATGAAACAGAAAAAAAAAACACACACACACAGAGCAGAAATCGCAGAAAAAAAAAAGGAAGGAAGATGGAAGAAGGAAGAAGAATAGAGAATGAAGAAGCAAAGCAAAACAGAGACAGAGAAGAAGGAAGAAGGAAGAAGGAGAAGGAAGAAGCAAAGCAAAACAGAGAAGAAGGAAGATGGAAGAAGCAAAACTAAAATTACATACACAGATGAGAGATCAGTAGCAGGCAAATAGATCCTTCCTCCTCCCTCTTCCCTCCTTTTCTCCTTCCCTTCTCTTCCCCTCAAACAGATCAAAGGTTCGATCGATCAAAAGGGATTCGACTGTAAAGGGTTCGATCGATCAAAAGGGATTCGACTGTTTCTCTCTCGTTTCCTCTTCTTCTCTTCTCCTTCCCTTCTCTTCCCCTCAAACAAATCAAAGGGTTCGATATCGATCGAAAGGGATTCGATCGATCCATTGATCGAAAAGGGGTTCGACTGTTTTTTTCCCCTTTCCTCCTCTTCTTTTTCTTCTTCCCTCCTTTTCTACTTCTTTTTCGTTTCTCTCTGCTAGCGCTAGGGTTCGAGTTCAGTGAACCCTTCAGATCTGCAATCGGGAGAGAATATAAATGGGTCAGTCTGGACCGTGTCTGGCCGAGTCTGGCCCGTGTCTGGACCGTGTCCAGACTGTATCCAGGCCGTGTCCAAACCAGTCAACGAATTTTGACCGTTGACCCCGTGTCCAATACATGTTCAGCGCGTGTCGGGCGAGAATCCGTGTCCAACACGTATTTGATGCGTGATACGGAGGTTTTCCGGAGAGTCGGTGCATCCCTGCTCAAGAGACTCAACATCAAATCTTTCAAAGCATCGTTGAACAATTCCTCCACAAAATAGAATGTTCTCTCTAATGAATTCTTTTTTCCTTGGTGAAATCAACAGTGAAAAAAATTTTGAATGATTTTTTTCCAAAGAAAATTTTCCCAAAAATCAAACACACCCTAGAAATCATGTTTTCTTATACCTTTTCAACCAATTCAGACTTCCTTTATTGTCATATCCTCATGCTTATTTCTCTAGTGACTGAGTCTCTCGTTTTGTCTCATTCGTTTGACCATTTTATGAATTTGTTTCATTTTCATTGTCTTAAAAGAAACTTTTCTTGCACCATTATTATGGAAAATGTACTGAGTTTTTTTCGTTAATGACAGTACCGGCCGGAGATATCCTGAAAGCTAGAGAACGAAAAATGGAAGCATCTAAAGAGAATAGTGAAGGAGAGTTCAAGTATGTTTGTGTTGGCTATTCAATAAAGTTGGATAGAGAAAATTCTTCAGTTGGTCCACAAGAGAAAGAAGTGGAGTTACCGTTTTGTGTCGGTGTTAAGGTTAGTTTCTCATTTTTATTTGTTATTTCATTTTTGTAGTTTAGTTATTTCAAATCAAAGTAGGATAGGTACTTTAATGTATGTCCAATTGATTACTATATTAAGCACCATGATTTCTATTGTAAACACCATCTATTTGTTTGGTTTTTTAATGTGATTTGATAAAGTCGGTGTATATTTTCCTAGACAGAGTTTAGGTAAGTTTTGCATTTGAATTTAAGATGGTGTATAAGCTGATAGTAGTGGGAACTAGCTTGTGACACAGTGACACTGAGTAAAGGTCTACCACTAGAGCTTTGGCGAGGTGAGGTGCTCATAGCCCTCACCTTGACTAATGTATGGCTGTGCACACTTTAAGCTGGGACATAGAGATTTGAAGAAAAATGGAGCCTTTAGAGCTACAACGAAACCCCCAACACATAGAATACACCTAAGATTTTTGATAATGCTACATCCCTCATTTTTTCCTTGTTTTCCATAGTGTGGATGCAAGTAGTGCTTGTTGAAGTAAAGCTTCGAGCATGAAGTAAAGGCACTTTTTCCTTGATTTCCATAGTGCGGATGCTAGTAGTGCTTGTTGAAGTAAAGCTTCGAGCATGAAGTTAAGGCACTTTTTCCTTGATTTCCATAGTGCGGATGCTAGTAGTGCTTGTTAAAGTAAAGCTTCGAGTACGAAGTTAAGGCAATAATGCACAGTGAAACCTAAGTAGAAGCTTGATGTTACCTGTCTTGTAATATTTATTTCATTGTGGATGCACTTTCGGTTCCCATGAACTATTCCTTATTTAGGAGGGCTTTCCAAGAAAAAAAGGTGAACCTCGTAAATCCTGCGTGTCATTTAATTTTCTGCAAATTTTTATCTGTACGATTGTGGAGTGAGTTGTTCACTCATGAATCAACCATCCTTCGATTAAATAAATCAAGACTCAAAATACCCAGAGAAGCAAAATATATAGAGAAATGACTGCATAAATCTCAGTGGGATCAGTGCAACTTTCATTCTAATTTATGAACCGCATATAGCTAAAATCAAAGGATCATGATGTAACTTGGGTTACATCTGACTCAAAAGGCAAGGTCAAGAAATCCATTGGAAGATTCTTCTATGAGATCACTGGGAGAGCACGAGGTTCAAGTAGTGAGGAGAAAAGACAATCAAATCATAGATGTAGGCCAAATTTTCATCTATGAAATCTGTATATGAAAAGAAGTGTGAACTCAAAATTTTTAGTCAGGCTTGCAATATAGTTAGTTTGTTCCCATCATGACTGGCAGTTTCTTCTTTACATAGGGCCAAAACTTCCTCTTTGTCCAGGAATGTATCATTTTTATAAATCTGGATGTCACAAACTAATTTTCTCATCATATGAAAGTATTTGAGATATTTTAACCAAAGGAAGCTTAGCAGATGTAGCATCCATCGGATCTTTGATATTTCCGTTTGGTATGTCCTGACATCTATCTGCTGAGTCTTCTAGGGAATTTCATATTTCAAAACTGATAACTAAGCACATTACTATATTGTTTTTGTGTGTCTTTGCATGTATTTCTTTATTGATAGATAATGCAGTTCTTGCAGTTTTTGGTTGACAAAAGAACTTCAACTGCTGACAGTGATTCTCTCCATGATCGTCGTGCAAAAGGTAATCTTGTATAATCTTAATAAACCAATGGACAAGCAGGTTTTGCCATAGTAAGTTATTTCCTTTGAGATGTCCAACTCAAACTTTTCATTTTACCAGTTCAATGGTTAGTGTTTATTTCTTCTTAATGATATAGGTTGTAGATTTCAGTGAAATTGGTCCTTTGCATTTGGTTTTTGCACTTAAGGGAATAGAAAATTAAGATATTGAACTTACCATGGAGCATCCATCCCATAGAAAGGAATAAAAAGATATGCCCAATAAGTTTGAAAATATTATCTATCATTTCTCATTGAATAGGATATTATGTTGAAACATAGATAATTTGTCATGCAATATATTGAGTGTTAACCATTCTTGATAGACAAGATGACATAGGATTTGAATGAAGTGTTGTTTGGGGATCCTTCAAACCCTTGCTCGCTTTCCGAAAAAAAAAAAAAAAAGTGTGTGTGTGTCTTCTCAAACAAGTTAAGTTTTGTTTAAATTGACTTGGACTAATGTTATTATTTATTTTCTGGTTTTGCAGATGGTTCAATTGTTCATCCACCGCAACCAAACAAACCAGCAACTGCCATAGGAGAGGACTTCTTGAGCAGGTAACCAAGCTATAAAAATTATTGTAATTTTTAGGGTTTTTTTGAGTTTGACACTAATTAATTTATACCTATTAGAGTTTGGCCCTCGTTTTGAAAACTATTTGAGTCTAACCCTTGTTTTCTAACGAAACCGTTAAATCCACATCATTGACCGGTCAAGGTTAATTTTCAGACCCATTTACCCTTACCATAGTTAAGCCCAAAAGAGTTGTTGGAGAAGATGAGTACTAAATGATAATTATTTAAAAACGTAGGGGTCAAATAATAATTAATTTGTGGTTTTATTTATTTATTGTGTACTAGATCACACAAGTAAAAAAAAAATACAAAACACGCACACACGCACACACACAAAAAATAATTATTATTTGAGGGAATCCATAACTGTCTTTTTCTTCAATTTTCTCGACATAAAATGAATAAGCTTATTTAAGTCATTTTAATTGATTTGGATCAAAACCAAAAACTAAATATTTTTTTTTTCTCTCTCTTGTTTCCTTCATTTACTCACCCATTAACTATTTTCTTCTTTTTCATGGTGTTCTTTTTCTCCATGAAAAATAAGTATGCGGGTCATTCCTTTGAAGATTTTTAATCAAGATGCACAATAGTGGAGTGTATTTGTAGTACTAGAAAATGTTTTCACAAAACAGTGATTGCTGGAGAATAATTTGCTTGTGTTTGGCAACACCCAACAATTGGATCCTTTTCTATCTTTAAGATAGAAAGTGGTAGATTTTTTGCTCAATCTACATTTTTAGACTTTCTAATACTTCCATTACTAACTTGTGTTTAGGACATTCATCTACCATGTAGATGAATAATTTAATCTAGCTTTTACAGATTACATAAAGTAACACAAAAAATTCACAAATTCATTATTATTTAACCCCTACAGTTTTTGAATAATTAGTGTTTAGTACTCATCTTCCCCAATTAACTTATTAGCCTAAGGTAAGGGTAAAAGGGTCCTAAAATTAATTTTTACTAGTCAATGCCGTGGACTTAACAGTTTCGTCAGAAAACGAGGATTAGACTCAAATAGTTTTCAAAACGAGTGTCAAACTCTAATAGGTATAAACTAATGAGTGTCAAACTCAAAAAACCCTAATTTTTATCCTTAAAAAGCATCAATGTTACCTCGTCAGAGACATTTTTCTGAAGCTTGTAGTTATACAGGTTCGAAAGGAATGCAACTATTGTAGCTGGTGGTGTGGCCAGGAACATGCTCAAAGTGGGAAGCTACATCAAAGCCAATCTTGAAGACATGTTGCATCCTTACCGAAGGCCACCCAAGTAGACAATTAGTTCATGCAGAGATTCTACATGATACAATGAAGAAAACAGAATATAACTGGAGCTGAATGTCCAAGTTTTTCTCCTTTTTGTACAAACACCTTGTACGTAGATTATAGTAATTGTGCTACTAAAATGGGAAAGTGGGTTAACGATTTTTGCTTTTCGCAATTGACGTAATTGTTGCTTGATATTTATGCGTTGAATCAAATTCAGAATTTGTGGTTAGATGAACATTTGAACAAACCCTGCAAGTGATAATGTAGGTGGTTTTTGTTACCTAGAACATGCTGAATAAAGAAATCAGGAGATTCTTTCTGTAGTGCTGGAAGAATGCTTGTGATAAATGAAAAACAATGTAATCTTACTGGGAAAGTCCAATAAAGAGAGGAACCTTTCAATCACCAATAGTTTGGTCAAAGCAACCCCTATTTTTTGTGGAAATGCAAAGTTGAGATAATTTCTTCTGTATTTTAGCTAGGCGCTTGACATGCTATTATTATTATTATTATTATTATTATTTGTTAAAACATGCTATTACAATTGTATACATAACAACAAAAGAAAACAATGGAGACACTGGTAGTTCCTCTACACATTATGGAAGCGAAAATCTCGCATTACCAAATTTGCATCATGGTAAGTATGATTTGCATGAGCGGTGGTTGACTTATAATCACGAATTGGATTAGACAAAATAAATAGGTGAAATCTTCTCTTGAGTTCAAATCAAAGAATGTGATTTCTCGAAAAATGTTCAAATTTCACGAAATATTTCTTATTTTGAGTTACCAAATTTTTTTTCGAAATCCGAAATATTCATTTATTTCGTTAGGTCAATCTCCCTACATTTAACCCATTTTAACCTTAGTTTAGTATTAAAATTTTGTTATATAAGTGATTCTAATCCAATATACTGTTTGTATGATATTATGAGTTTCGTGGTACTCTTTATATAGTATATAAAAGTTTAAAATGATGAACTATATTAATAAATTCAAAAGTACAACCAAATTTTTTACCGTTTTCTATCTACAACGAATATTTCTTACAATTAACTTACCGAAATTACCTCGAAAAACAAAATCACAATCCTTGATTCAAATTACACAAAACACTTTTATCTTGTTACTTCATCATCTCTACATTTATAACAAGAGTTCCCTCATACAAAGTGTCTTCGATCTGATTTCCAATTCCAATTTTGCCCTTTCAATATCATTATATTTACAAACTAAAACCAACCAAACAAACCCGATTGAACAATACACCTTGCTCTTCTTCCACGCCGACCTCAACGTTCTCATCCATCACCTGTTGCTGATGTTCACTCATCCCACGATCTCGACATGAAACACCACCACCACAACTATGGAAGAGTATCACAAAGAAGACGACTATGTGCACCCAAACTTCTCCTCGTTTGGGTTATATTCAGCGACGTAGGTCTCCTAATCCTCACTTGGCGATCGTCCTCACATACAGCTCCAATTTCCCCTTCGACGTCTCCAAAAAGCTCCACAGACACCAAGATTAGACTTTGACACCCATCTCGAATCCAACAGCTCGGTGGAGAAGACGACAATGAACTAAGTGGGAGGAGAAGGTCGATGTCGTGTGCAACGGTGGAGGAAATGGGAAAGGAGTTTGGATGAGCCATGATCGACTGGTGAGAGAAATATAGTTGAAGAAACCCATACAGATTTTGTAACAGTGGCAAATTGACTTATTCTTAATTGTAAGTTTGAAGATACAAATTTGGTTTTGGCATTTGGGGGTTTCAAAGAATAAGAGTTTGGGTTTTCGGTTTGAGGATAAGTTTCTTGGGTGGTAGTGAGATTAGCATGGGGTAATTCTTAAATTGAAAAAAAAAATATTTTGAGAAACTTGAGTTAGATAAATGAAAATTGAAAAATAACTACAATTCCAAAATTTTCAAAAAAGAATATTGTATCAGAATAAATGTCTCTAATAAAATAAAATAAAAATACTGAATATCCGCACCACATGGACTTTCTTTTTTTAAGAAGGATCAAAGAAAGTCCTTGATTGAGCGTCAAGCAATCCACATGGACTTTCTTTTTGGTAAAACAACACAACGATGAGCTGACCTGACCAGACCAGACCATCTCCTTGCTTTCTTTCTTTGTAGAAACGTGCACCAAAACAACGAACAAGTCCATTATCTCTCATGTCGTGAACAACAAGCCTAACTTAACTTTGCCAAATTCCATCAAACACATTAATTAGTTTTTGCTGCGTTACTTCCATCCTTCTTTCTCCTTGGAAAAAGAAAACTAGATCAATCATTCATTTCATTGAGTCATTTCATCAAAGAGTAGTCGTTCCTGTCTCTCCATTTGCCAACCAACCAACCTCATCGAATTCTAACCCTATAATCCCTCAATCTACAAACAAGCCCTATTTTCCCGCATTTCTCTTTCCCATCTCGTTAAATCTCTTATTATTCTTCTCGGATTCCAATCAAAATCAATTTCAATTTGTACATCTTGATCAACCACCTCCCTTTCAACCCCTCTTCTTCCTTCATCGAATGGCCCTCGCGGCGGCATGTAGACGCGCCGTACAGATTGGCGCGGCGAATTCCACTGCTGCTGGTGCCGCCCATTTCACCAAAGTGCGAGGGTTAGCTAGTTTCGATCGAATCCCAATCATCGATCCTTCTTCGTCGTCTTCCGCCTCGTGCACATCCAAGACATCTTCATTGCTCACATCTTGGAGTTCCAGGGCCAATAGGTTTGATATTAGACAGATTTCCCAGCTTGCGCCTTCCAATGGGAAGCGGGCATTTCTTGTTGATACATTAGCATTGGTAATAAATCTCAACTTTATTTGTGTTCAATTTTGGGTTATTTGGGTTAAGTTAATTGTGATTTGGTTTATTTCCAGGTTAGGAGATTAGAAGCGCAAGGGCTTCCGTCGAAACAAGCAGAAGCTATCACTGCTGCTATAACTGAAGTTTTAAATGACAGCTTAGAAAATGTTTCTCATTCATTTGTTTCAAAGTCAGAAATGCAAAAGGTAAAGACTCATTTTTTATAGGTTATTTTTTACAACCAAATGTTTGATGAAATGTTTGTGAGATGGGGTGTGAGTAGCATAAGACTTTTGTGATATAGAGACACATGGTGTGGAATTTCATGCTTATATGCTGTAAATTTTTAATAAGTTTGGGTTATTGCGTTTTGATGTAGATTGAGATGATTCAAGATGCCAATTTGTCCAAATTCAAATCACAAGTACATAGCTCACAGGTACTATTTATCATTTTAAACCTGTTTTTAACCATCTACTATTTTCATTAGCTTCCCTTACCCACATTTGGAATTTGTTTTGTTGTTTATAGCTGTAGTTACTTTTATCAGTTATGTGTTTTGTGATGGTGTTTTCTATTTTCGATATGACATTAACAATGGTAAGAATCAAGGAGTAAAAAAGATGTTGGATTTCTAGCATCCATTTCCTCACAGTTTTGTTAAATTGCTTTAAGAACCTAAAGTTCCTACGTCAACAACAGTGAAGCACTAAATGTCTGTACAGAGAAAAGTAGTTAACCCAAATGTATAATCCACATATTAGAAAGCTTGGTTTTACTGATATGTGGAGTCTAGACCTAAGATAACTTGCATTTAATCATATATGGGCTGTGTTAAACCATGAATCACAACAGTCATTGAACCAAATTTGGCCTGGTCAGTGTTATCTGAGTTAGGCACTGTTGATAGATTCAATGATTGGTGAGCATAGTAAATGACTCAAATTAGAGCTGTTTTCTATTTCCATACATGGAGCTAGAGGAAGATTGGTATTATGTGAAAATTGGATAGATAGAAAGTTTGAAGTGGTAATGAATTGTTCAGGGAATAAAAGGATCTGCTTCAATTCTAGTTGTTCCGTTAAGATAGATAAAGTTGGATTAGTTTTATTTCTTTGAAGTTAAGGGTGTGTTTGGTTGCATTGAATGGAGTCCATGGGGACCCACATGTCTTTTAAGGCTAATTTGATCAAAATGTGGGGAGAAGGGGTGGGGGGACTCTTACACCATTCTATTTATTTATTATTATTTTTTTTTTTACCAAAGGTGGGAATGGAATTCCCTTCGACATTTGAGTTATGTTTTTATTTTATTTTTTAGTATCCATGGTTGCCTAAGTTATATATTTGAGAAAGGAAATATTTAGAAGCCCTGAAATATAGATGATGTTGTTTGAGAGGTAGCAAGAACAGGGTTAGAAGGAATAAGACCACACTAGGGCCATTACGCTTGATGTGTTAGAGAGTTAAAGTACTCTCGAGAAATATTCTTGAAGGACAAGGTTGGTTTCCCTCGAACAAATCTACAATGAGGCTGCTTCCATCGAAAAATCAAATTACTTTGCATCTAAGTTTGTTAATTACGAAACATTATTTGTCATTGAAAGATATTCGTGAAAGCTAAGAAAGCATGGAACCTAAACGAACTGTTGTTGAAGTGGATATGGACAAGGCATATTATGGTCACATCAATTTATTTATTTATTGTTATTATTATTATTATTATTATTATTATTATTATTATTATTATTATTATTATTATTATTATTATTATTATTATTATTATTGTTTTCCTATCAAGTGGTTTTTGGTCATGGATAGAGAACATGGGTATTGAATTGATTTATTTTTATAAAAAAATGGGAGAATGTTTTCCTAAGTTACTTGTCCTCTTTCTCCATTTTCTTAATAGTTCCTTATCTAGGTTTTTTTTTTCCACTACCCAACTATATCTTGAAAGAGATGCTTCATATTGTTTCAACATTGTTTCCGACACAATATGCGATTTTCCAAGCAAAAGCGATTGGCGTAGATGAGGAGGGGGTATGTTTATCTAAATAATTGTTTGTCCGACGTGATAATTCTAAATTGGGTTTAAGCGGTTGGTTTATAAACAAGAAGTTTCTAACATTAAACTGAAATTAAGATCAAGTTTTTATTCAATTAAGTTTCTTCCTATTTTATACTTTAGGAGCTCAAAGGGCTGTAAGGATTCGTGAAGAGGTTATATCAAAATGTTTTAGGATGTTGTTGGAAGATATGGGAATTATAGACCTAAAATAGAAGTGAGGGTTCCAACAATTTTTTTCAGGAGCAATTAGCAGAAGCTAGAAAGATTCAATGTAATTGAGGACATAAATTGGTGGCTGAAGCTTTGGGTAGTAATTCAAGGGGATTGGTCAATTATGAAATAACCAATATTGTGGGAAATGTGTACTAGATAATATATTTGAGGACACATTGTTATAGGAGATTGATCAATAGTTAAATAACCAATATTGTGGGAGATGCACTATGTGACATTTCAAATGTGGGTATAAAGTTTGAAATTTGATGTTTCATAAATATTATGTTAAGAAAGTGGACCGTAATGTTTAGGCTTCAGACGCTGGACAGCCTTGATCACTTATTAGTGCTAAAAGAGTTTTCTCGAATGTGGTATTGCTTGGAAGATGATTGTTATCATGTTGAATTTTTTTTTTCCAGTATATACTCATATGGGCTTTGGCAACTCTTGGATGGTTTGGATTGGTTCAGTAAGTATCCACAATCTGCCGTTAATTCTAGTGGTAGTGAACGGAACCCAGGTTTCTCATGAGCGTTTGGTGTTAGGACTGATACAAGTATAGGAGAGAAAAGAGACCTGATACTCCGATGTACTTCAGGTACGATGCTATTAAATGACTCGTTGATAAATTATTCTAGAGGATTCTAGATGGGGAACAATGGTTTTATTTTGTTGGAAAGATCATTTGAAGCGGAAACTTTGAAGCTGTAAAAGGTATTGCAAGGATAAAGTTATGTCGAGATTTTTTTTTTTTTTTTTTTTTTAATGAAAATTTGGAGATGGGGAGAAGTGTAGGAAAATGTTAGCTTCAATTGTCAGATTTGCTTCCCCAAGTAAAGGAGCTGAAAATGTTTTCATTTTGATCCTATCAACCTCGAGGCCTTGACATGGGAGTTTCACGATAATTTTATGTTCATTTAACCCAAATCAATTTCTTCAAACCATGTTATATTTCTTTGGAAGAGATATTATTCATGCGAGTGATGGCATGGAATCTTGTGGAGGCCAAAGAACTGGATATTTTTGTATGCTGACAACATTATGTGTTGTGATTTTCACTATATGAAGTTTGTTGCGAACAAAAAGATATGTTTAAGCGAGCAAATTGAACAACTTATTGCGGTTGTTACCATTGGGTGTACACCAAGTTGAGGTACGGTCTACGATATGAATACAAGAGATACTCCCATAAGGCGATCAAAAGTTTTTACCATATTCAATGTTGAAAACTCTCATTTATCAAAATCTGAAGATACTAAACAATACATAAAATGTACTCAAATGATAGGGGGAGGATATCATGGGGGGTTTCTAAGGTTAAATGATAGTTTTTTCATCGATTAGAGGCTAGATCGCCATATATTATATCTTTCTCATGAAGGATGGGGTTGAAGATCAAGGATGAAGTTTCATGTGTCATTTGTATCCAATTTAGTGATGATGCTACCAAATTGGAGACAGAGTGCATAATAGAAATACTTGATGTAATTCTTTTTGGCCTAGCTCTTGGTTAGTGGTTTTTTTTTCCCACTAAGCGCTAGTTTATCTCTAATGCAATACTTTTGTTTTAGTGAAAAAAATAATTAAAGATGATGCAATGCCAACTTGAACATTCTCATCAACCTATGCATTATGGGTGAAGATAATTTCTCAAAGAATTTGATATATGGTGTTGGAGTGGGCATCGACTCTACAAAGGTGTTTAGCACCATGGGAATGGTGTGGATCAGTATCTTACGAGTTACGATACACAATACATATTGTATTTAAGCCTAATTGACACACACATATAACAATGTACCGAAATAAAATGATCCAAGGATGTACCGTATTTGTACAAGTGACATGAATGAATAGATGGATGATAGACACGTTCGCTAATATGTGTTACACAAGTCATATATCAATGGAAGTGCTTTTAGGATCTTGTCACTTGAATAAGTATTATTTATGTTTTTCATCTGCTTAAATGTATAATATACATCTTTGCACCGTACTTCCGATGAGCAATACCTTACGATACATGTATCTCAAATTTAGGTTTTCGATATATGATACCATACACGTTTTGAGAACTGTGGAATCACTATCCATTTACCTTGGATTACCATCGGGGTAAGATCTATGTCTAACTCTAACGATATTTGTAATCCATGAAGCCTTGAGAGACTAACACGTACAAGTAAAATCTTGTCTAGAGTGGAATGTAGGTTTGTTAATTGGTTTCTGAAAATCGACCGAATTGGCATAACCGAACCAAGTTAAATCGAAAAAAGCTTAACCGATTAAAAATCGAAACCAAATAGTAAAAATCGAACCGTATTGCTTTGGTTCGGTTTTGGTTATTTATTTTTTCCCACCCGAAAACACCAAACAAAACCCCTTTTTTATTTTTAACTCCCTTTCTCCACCCACGTGACCCACCTCTATTGTTTTTAACTACCTCTCTCCTCCAACCACTTCCACACATCAACATTACCACACCTACCCCATTCCCACCTCTCTTTTAATGCCCCACCAACCCTCCTCATTTCTCTCTTTTTTAACTCCCTCTCTCTCCACACATCAACATCACCACAACACACAACACCCACATCTCTCTATCTTTTTTAATTCTTCAAACATACCACACTAAAACCACACAACAGTACAAACATCCTGTTCTAATCTCTCTCTTTTGCTCCACTTTCTTCACCACTAAGCCTTACCATCTTCCCCTAATTCACTCTGTAACTATGCAGTTAAAACGAATAACGGACTCATAACGGCCTAGGAGCGTTACAATTTATAAAGGATTATATAGGAATATAAAGGTATACCCCCACTAAGTATTTATGATTTAATGTATTTATAAGGAAATCAAATGGAAATCGAGAGAATAAAAATAAAAGTTCCATGAAACTGATTTTTTGTGTATTAGTGAGATCTCTACAACCCCGCGCTAGTTGATTTTATAAACCCATCTAATTGCCCATCAAACAGACCAGGGAGGTTTATAAACCCATCAAACATATCTTTTGTGAATTTTATAGACCCAAATTCTTCAAAACAATCCAAAATTTCATCAAGGATTACCAGAAATGGGTGAAGTAGAAAATAGAAGTGGAGGTTCAAGGGAGGTTACTAGAAATGGAAGCAGGAAGGCCGGAGGTTCGATCGCACGGTCCTCGTCTTCTTCATTTCGATCGCACAAAGATTCAAATATCGATCGAACGAAGGTTCGATCGCACGGTCTTCGTCTTCTTCAGTTCGATCGCACAGTCTTCTTCTTTTTCTTCAGTTTCTTCTTCTTCCTTCAATTTTTTCTTTGCTTAGATCTGAAAAAAGAAAAGAAAAATGAATTAGTTTTATTTATTTATTTATTATTATTATTATTATTTTATATATTTAACAAACTCTATAACGCTGTTACAAGTTATAACGTTTTATTCGTAACGGCGAGCGATATATCGGTTGCCGTTACAACCTACCTTTATATCTAACCTTTATATTTTTTACATCTGTTACACATTATAAAGGAGTTATAATTCCTTTTTAACTGCACAACTGTATAACTCCTCGACTTCTTCCCCAACATCTTCATCTTTATCTTCTCTAGTTCAGATCTAGGTAACTGTTTGGGTGCTAGTGTTGGATCTATGGAGACACAGAAGTAGTGGGTGTGTTGTTTTGTGTGAATTTAGAAATGTTGGGATTGTTGGCTAGATCTGAAACTTATGAGCTTTGTTTCGATTTGGTGATGATAGATCTCGAAAATTTTGATTTTGGTCATTGTTTGGATGACCCGTTGCTAGGATTGAAATGGGGTTTGATTGAAATTTGATTATTTCTTTAAATTTGTCTTTGTAATTGTTCTCTGCAAATAATAATAATAATAATAATAATAATAATAATAATAATAATAATAATAATAATAATAATAAAATCCAAACCGATCGGTTCTGGTTTTTAATTTGAAAATTACGAGAACCGAATCGAAAATCAAATCTCTAGTTCGGTTCAGTTCTAGCCCAATTTTGAACCGACCGAACCGATTAACAACCCTAGTGGAATGTGCTCTCCTCAATTCTGTTACTTATCACCTATCACTATTTCATACATTTATTTGAAGCTTTCTTGGAAAGGTTTCAATAAATCATGGCTTCCATGGTCTCAAATGGGAGATGTCTATTATGGTTTGAATGACAAGGATTAAGCTTGGCTGACTGAGGATTATGAATTTTATATATATTTAAGAAGCTGAATGAAGTAATGGCCCAGAACTACAATTTTGGCATGATTTCTGGATTGGTTTTAACATTTTAGAGTTTGTTAAGATCATTATGGTACTGTGACGGAGTTCGATATTGTAGGGGATGGAGTGTGTCTTTGGAATTTCATCGTCAACATGTTTCACTAAATAGATTTTAAAATGGAGAACATGATGGGAAGTGCTTGAAGTGGAGAATGTGATTGAAGTTCTTTTCAAAATAGTGAGGTGGAGGATGTATGAAAGTGGAGCTGTGAAGGGTGTGAAAAATTGTGCCTTCAGATGGGTGTTGGTTTGGAATAGGCTTTGCTACATGACATTTTGATTCTGAAGGGAATGCAAGTAGAGGCTTCATGATGGAAGTCTGTAAAAAATTGTGTGACCATTGTATGAGTGGTGTCCCTTTGTCCAAGAGGTTTGGAATCACTTGTTAACGTCTTACATGTCTTATATCTCTAGATAATCTTTCCAAACTTCTGACTATGTGATAAAGTTTCGAGAATGCAACACTTTTTTTCCAAATTTTGTTTGAGTTAATGCCGTATGCAACATGTGGCGTGATTTGGGTAGCAAGAAAATGAACTAGTGGGTATTCATGAATTGAGAAATTATGAAGAGGAGATTATATTGCTTTGATGCTTTCAATTGGCATTGGGTGTGGATCTGGCTTAATTTTAAAGGGGTGGGTCTCGAATATTTGCTTGTAAATTAGGATTGTAACAGATTTAAAATCTGTATGTAGTTTCCTAGATAGGTCTTTTTATTGTGTTTATGTCTCACTTTCGAGTATGAAGTTTGTATCCTTTCTCAACAATTAGTTGAGGGGTTTGGGTGGGAAGATAACAGTCTACCTACTCATTTACCTCATTTGGTTTGGTGTGATGCATGAGTTTGAGGGTAGAACCAATTATGATTCCTGAGAGCTTATATTTTTTTACAACACCAAAAAATTGCTTTACTTAGCTTGTCAAACATATTTTGTTGTTTGTTATTTTCATTTTATGTTATCTTTATGGTGTTGCTTGGGAACTCTCAAAATATCTAAAATGAGAAATGATCATGACTTCATGCATCACAAGCATACATTAATGTCGTTGGCTTGTGTTACATGCTTTCATTTCTTATTGCTCCATGGTACCTGTACATTATTTTTTGTTTCCTGATACATAATTTTTTGAATTTGGAATAACAAATTATTTTTTTTAAGGTTTGGCTTAGAATGAAATGAATTTGCTGATCGAGCCGGGCTCTAGCTAGGTGCAACCGCACAATGCCGGGATTAGAGGGGGCACCAAATTTATTATTATTTATATGTTTTTTTTTACCTTGTCTAGAGAGCCAGGCCCAATACCCTCCATCATCCTAGAGATGTCCAATACCGCCCATTTGAACACAATCACACGTATAGGAAGCCACCTTGGCGCTAGGGGCCTCGCTCTCTAGATTTTTGGATGTTTTTTACTAATGATAAATTCTAATTAGTAAAATGAACTTGGATTTAAAAGTTTTCCAACATGATATTTATGAAACACAAATTTGAGAACAAAGCTAGAAAGAATTGCCCTAGATCTTTTGTGGGTGTGCAAGTACTGTGAGTTCTTTTGATAATTCTTTTAAGCGATGAGATAGTGAAGTTCAACTAAAATTTTTCTCAATCAGTTGCCTTACCATTCAAGGCTGAATCTGATGTAATATTGGGTTATTTTTGTATTTATTTTATTATTGGGTCAGCCCGTACATAAGCCCAAGTGGAATTAGGAGTGTAGTTATATTAAGTTTCGAGTTTTATTTTGGTAAAATAGGCTTAATTAGAAAGTTATAATCAGTTTAGTTTGAGTTTTTTTATTTAATATTGGATTGTTTTTAGTATAGTATTAATATTTATTTAGTATTATTTATTATTATTATTGGTTAAGCCGGCCCAACTAAGAATTATGATTAAGACTTTTGCTTTTGCAATTAGAATTAGGAATTCTATTCAAGTAGGAGTTAGGACTTCTATTTGGTTTAGGAAACTAGTTGTTTGCTTAGCGAGCCTAGGTCAATTATAAATTAAAGCCATTGGCGAGTGTAATTAGTTTAGTTTTTAATTTTGATTTTGATTTTTGAGAATACATTGAAGTTTAGAAACTTTGTTTATCAAGTTTCATTTATGATTTGGTTTGTAAGCTTCTACTGAGCCAATCAATTTATAATTTTAATTGAATATGTGAAACTTTGTCAATACAAGTTTTGATGAACTAGTTTGTTAGCTTCTTCGAACCTATCAAATTTTGGTATTAGAACGGGTAAAATTTTGGAAAAGATGTTGCAAAGATTCACTGTTACGTTTTGAATGAGCCTTTGCTGCCGTCTCGAAGCAGATTATTGTTGTCTTGGTTCTACAATGAGAACTTGAAGCTACCCGTGAGAAATCACGTTCTGAGGTTGGACGAAGAGATCAAACATTTTCAGATTTGTTTGAAGAAGAGGTAGAGGTGACCCATATTGATTGGGATAAACTAACTTTGTTCGATGTGTACAAAGGAGATAAGGTAAAAAAAAAAATCAATATTTCTCAAGAACTAGGGTGGTTTCACGAACAAGGATGATAACCCTAATTTCCCGGACTTTAGTCCAGAATTGCAATTTGCAAATTACAATATCACTGATTTTGTTCAAGGTCGGTAAATTGGACAAAATGTTGTTGAAAAACCTAACCCCGCCTAAACCCAATGAAGTAGAAGAAGAAAAATTGTCTGATCAACAATTGTTGCAAGACGCTGGAATATTGGGTTATTTTTGTATTATTTTATTATTGGGTAGTTTATACATAAGCCAAGTAGAATTAGGAGTCGAATTATATTAGGTTCAGGGTTTTATTTTGGTTAAATAGGTTAATCAGAAGTTTGTAATTAGTTTAGTTTGAGTTTTGAGAATTAATTGAATTTGTGAAACTTTGTCAATACAAATTTCGATGAACTCGTTTGTTAGCTTAAGCTGAACCCATCAAAATTTGATTGCATCTCGTTGCAAGAATTTGGCTAGAATGTCTGATGTGCATATGCATGCACACAGTTGTGCTTCTAAAAGAAGCTACTGTGTTTAAATTAATGTTGAAATTGTTTTTGCATATTTAATTAAGTTAGACGTGTTTTTAAATATTCCTGTAAATCAGATTTCTCATTTTGTCCTTTCTTGTAATAAATATTATCAAATCATATTTGATTTCTTCTAAACCTGTGGTCAGCCAAGGAATTCTCTCTGAGTTGTTCATTTGGCTGATAATCTAGATAGCACACTTTTTGCATTGTCCAAACTCCAAACTTTATGGTGTGGCGGGTATATCAGACTCACAATGCACCAGTATTGTGAGAAATCTGAAGAACAATATAAGGAGTCGCTGAGGTGGTAAACAATCATTTGGAAAAGCTTTACCACCATGATAATTGGAGTTTTCTCAAGTATGTTATGCATGCATTGCTATAATAACAATCGGAGGGTTGGATCACTAGGTGGAGTTTCCTCTAATGTTTTTAGAGGAGAAGCAAGAGAGACTTGTGTCCCCGTTTAAGTGGTTGAAGTTCTTGAAATGATGCTTAAAAAAGCATATGATGTTAGAATATATCTCATATTTATGGTAATAGTTTCCTGAATTTCACTAAACCAAATATGCGATGTGGTACATGCTTGATTAAATCACCAAAACAAGTGTCTAAAACTGAAGAAAATCACTTTTTTTTTTTCCAGGGAATGAAATATTGCATGCTATATGATTTTTCTGTCCTAGCTTAAGAAGGCTAGTCAAGGGTGATGTCATCATGATGATGCTTCTGATTTTGTTGAATGCATGCTAGATTTAGGCGAGAATATGTTTCAGTTTTCATATCAACAGGGCTTTGAAGCGATTCCAAGTCAAAGCTAGTCCTAGGAAGTACAAGGTCAGGGTTTTTAGATTGGAGCTGATGAAGACTGAACTAACACACTAGATTAGGTATTTGGTTAATTGGGACAACACCGTGTTTTACTACAAAAATATTCTTACTATTGCTCCAATGGGGCTATTATTGGGATGGTCAAATTGGGATCGCATTCCAGTTTTCCCTTTTTTTTTTAATGGGGAACGAATTGCAGCATTCTTTCTTAACATGGCTTTTCATTGTACGGATGGTCAGTTGTTCTGAAATATCATGAAATTAGAGATTCCCGGATGGCACTGTTAAAGAGAATGAGCTTTGGGTTAAGGTGAACGAATTGGATTATCAAATTCATATCGCAACTTCCACTCTCACTTTGCTGTACCGACTCTTCCAGTTTACTTGAAAGCATTAAATACCCAAGACACTGAGATACTTTATCCCCTTCTACATTAACTTGTGGCTCTTGCACATACAATCTACTTGTAAAAAATCCTAAAAATCAACATAAATTTGTAGAAGTCAAAATTTAGCTTTTGAATTGAAAAATATATGCTCTTTAATTGTACTAGAGTTACTCATCTTTTGTCCATTGGTTAAAATTAATATTTACTCTCAATGCAGGAGCACCATTTTTCTTTATTGCAACGTGAGACTGAAAAACTTCGAAGTGACATAGAGAAGATGCGCAGCGAACAAAAGTTCGATTTCTGTGCCCCAACTCTTGAGCAAATATATGCATAGTGCTTATACTCTTATGTTCTGTATCATGTTCATTTTGTCACAGTGCAAATATTTATTTATTTTGTGTGTGGTGCAGGTATGAAATCGACAAAGTCACAGCTGGACAGCGTTTGGATCTAAACCTGGAAAGAGGGTAAGCAAAGAAGAATTCTGTGAATCTTTTTCTTCATCACAACGATTACATGGGAATGTGTTAATTTCTCATTTGCCTTGTTACATATCGAACTGCTATTTGATAATGCAGGCGTATAAGGGATGAGCTTGCAAACCAGAATGCAGAAACAAACAGCCTCACCAACAAGCTCGACCGAGTAAGTTTTTTTGGCCATTTATATGAAACAACATTAATATAACATATACAGGGTTGATTATCATTGAGTGGATTTTTGTTTGTAGGAAATACATTCTTTACGGGCTCAATTGGAAGCAGCAAAGTATGATGTGATCAAGTATTGCATAGGTACCCTTGTCTCTATATCTGCTGTCGGCCTTGCAATATTGCGCATAGTGATGTAGACATTCAACAGGTCTACATTATGTTACAGAAATTTGAATCTTCATTTCTTTTTCCTTTCGTTGATACAATCGGCACTGAACAATTTGAAAGTTTGGTGACGATGTTGTTAAACATTGTAACAAGAATTGAATTTAAAATTCTAATTAATCATTTTTTTAGAGTAAATTTCATTCTTTTATTCTTGTATTTGTAATTTGGTGGTCTTCCTCTTTTGCATAATTCAAGAGAGGCCACTTTATGGATTACATCAAGAACTCGATCTATCTTATTAGACTCCTGCCAGGAGACTTCAGTTTCAGTCAAGTACTTGTGGAATTTGTTTGTGGTTGAAATTACCAAATAGCTGGGTAGCCATATTGTTTTATCAGGTCTTTTATGACAGTTCATCAAATTCTACTGAAAAAAAAAAAAACTAGGAACTTATTAAGATATGGAGAGTATATCGTATTGAGATACATGATTGTCCAAATTTTGTAAATAAAGGTTCATATTGCGTAATGTTTACGTCACTGATGATAATACACCATTAATGACATCCTATTTTAGGTTAATCTCATCTTAGAATCTAACCATTTACGAAAGAAAATGACATTTGGATGTCCCAATCATGATATTATTATTAATAAGATTATATATATGATTCAATGTCACCTAAACAATGGTCTAATTGGTGAGACCTATGGGCATTTTGCGTAGGCTTTATGAGGAAAAATCCTTGATGATTTGCAGTTATAATAAGATAATGACTTGGAAGTACATAATTCAGGTCAAATATTGAACCTCTTTACCAATAGCAATTCAAAAATTTTAAATAAAACTAAACAGAAATTTATTCTAATAAAAACCAAACCAACTCTTGCACACACCAACACGTTTGAACAATCGACAAACTCTTTAAAATTTGTATATAAAAACTCAGATTCTAATGGAATTAGTAAACATTTCAGTCTGCTATTCATGTTGCTTATTAATATCAGATTCTAATTAGATTAGATGCCATCGTTTTTCCATTCAGTTTTTAATGTGGTCAAGTCAAATAAATTAGCGAAAGATTAGAGTAAGTGAGTCTTAACTTAAGGCAGTCAAGATCTTTAGGTTTTCGATTTATATAATTAGATTTTGATTAATGAGACAAAGTGCCACTGTATATGTCCTGTGGTGTGTTCTTACCTTACACAATAATGACATGCATTATAATTTGCAACAAGATAGAAATGCACAAACGATTTGCAGTTGTTCTTGTGTTGATAATAACTTTTACATTGTCAATACGCATTCATGATCTTAAGTTTCGCAAGATTATTATTATTATTTTGTTCAAACTTCAGACTATCGTAATCAAATGAGTGCAGATACAGGTGTTATTTAACAAGATTTCCAAACGTGTGACAAATTAAATAACTTGTATAATAATACTGAGTGATTACCACTTAATCAATCCAATTGATCGATAAGTTAATCTTGTTTGACCGGTAACTCAGATAGTCTGATATATTATTGCTTTTAATTCACGTTATAAACATCAATCAACTCTTTCACACAACTATCAAGAATGTTGATATGATACCAAATTTGTGGAAGGGTTAATGGTTCATTGATCAAATTTTGTTTTCATCCATTGTTTAATGATTCAAAAAAGACTCATGGTAAATTAGCTAATAATCGATCGTTGAATTGTTAAATAATAATTCCATGAATCATAGCTGCTAGCTGTTTTAATCTGAACAAAATTAAACATAAACTTAAATAATGCTTAGTTTATCATTGAATTTTTTGTTAATTTAATTATTGGAGTTAAATCTTGGTCTTGCTTGCCTCTTTCACTCTGTTGATTAAGTATGGTAGAAGTATTAGTAGAATCTATTGAACATGTTCAGATGTTAAAAAATTCTAAAGAGCATTGTTAAATCATATGCGGATCACTTTTTTTTTTTTTTTTTTTTTTTTAAATTAACCTTCAATGGGGAGGGGCAACTATGGAATGCCAGACATTTATTATTTATCAAAAAATAACTTACAAATGCTACGAGGATATATTACGACGTTAACCGTAGTAAAACCAAAACCAGAATAAAACCTATCCTTAATACATATGCCCGAAAAGAAAAGACAAAAAACTGAAACCATCCAGGAATCAGAGCCAAACACATAAAACCAAATCATGGTGCCCACAAATTAATGCAAACCACGTTCTCTGTCACAAATCAATGCTATGGACCAGACTCCGAAGAAGCTCTGTCGATGTTTCTACCTTACCTATCAATCTACAAGTCATATCTGGTGCAAGTTCTTGTGACTATATCACTTTGGTTGCAAGTCTCCCTGTTTTAAATGCACCCAAAGGTCCAATGAAAGTAGTATAGTTTTTGGCCACTTGACCATTTCCTTACAAATGGTATTATCTTTGCCAATAATGTATGTGATAATATATAAATGTCTTGAAGACAGCTTAGTTTTCAGGGAATGGGTCAAATAACATTTTCTTATTTTTGATAAATGGTTATAAAAATTGTTTTTGTTTTCGTTGGAAACAAGATATGTATTTGTCATTGTCCTAATTTAGTGTCGGCATGAAATATCTAAAGCTACTTCCTTTAAAGCGCTGACTGTCACTAAATTTCAAATTTTAAACGACTGATAATTCAACTTTGTTGTGTCTATGGTCCACTTTTATTGAATTCAATCCTTAGTGATTCAATGGTTGTAAATTTTAGAACCTTATCTCGATTGGTGTTTTAGATTCCAATGGTTGTAAGTTTACAGCGATAGGTGGAGTTTTAAAGGTTGTTCGTGGGTCTTTGGTTGTCATGAAAAGGATCAAACAAGGTAACTTGTACACCTTGATGAGTAACACGGTAACAGTAAATGTGGCAGTGAGACTTCTTCATCGAAAAGTACTAGGTTATGGCACATGCGACTTGGGCATATGACAGAAAAATAATTGTCTCTACTGAGCAAGCAAGGGTTACTGAAGGGTATGCATAAATCGACTATGGAGTTTTGCGAGCATTGTGTATATGAAAAACAATGCAGGGTAAAATTTAGTACAAGCAAGCACATGAGCAGAGGTATTCTAGACTATGTGCATACAGATGTGTGGGGGCCAGCGAAGGTCGCCTCTAAGGGAGGTTCCAGGTACTTTGTCTCCTTCATTGATGATTATTCCCGTTACACATGGGTATATTTTTTGAAGTCTAAGAATGAAGTATTTGAGACATTTAAAAAATGGAAAGCGATGGTTGAGAATAGAACTGGAAGAAAGGTGAAGACTTTGAGGTCTGATAATGGTACCGAGTATACTGAGGGTACTTTCAAACAGTTTTGTGATCAGGAAGGAATTGTTGGACATTGGACTGTTAGAGACACGCCACAACAAAATGGAGTTGCTGAGAGATTGAACCATACTATGCTTGAAAGAGCTAGTTGTATGCGCTCCAATGCTTGTCTTGGCAGAAAATGGTGGGCTGAATCAATAGCCACTGCGTGTTTCTTGATTAATAGATCGCCACATTCTACATTAGACTGCAAAACACCTTATGAGGTGTGGTCAGATGAACATGTTGATTACAGTGTACTGAAAGTTTTCAATTGTATTGCCTACTACCATGTGAAAGAAAATAAGCTTGATGCTAGGGCTAAGAAAGTCATTTTCTTGGGGTATGCAAAATGTGTAAAGGGTTATCGTCTATGGTGTTTAGAGGATAATAAATTTGTGATCAGTCGAGATGTTACATTTGATGAGAATTCCTTGTTAGCTTGTATTAAAGCTAAGGAGTTGGTTGATAGTGGTGGTGAATCTAGTAACACTCAGAAAGTGGAAGTTGAAGCGTCTGTGGATGCAACAGATGAACAAGTGGTTGAAGCAGGCACACATGATCTGAATTATGAGCCTGAAGACCATGAGGAACAATAACCAGTTGAAGATAATCAATCCCAGCAGCAACCTTTGGCCTTAACTAGGTCAAAACGATCGGTTAAGCAAGTTAAAAAATTTGACTTTGAAGAACCGTTGAAGCACTATGGTCAGTTGAATACAGTTGATTTGGTTGCATATGCACTCTCTGTCGAAGATGATGAGCCAACTACTTACAAGCAGGCTACTCGTCATTCAGATAGTCAGAGTTGGTTAGTAGCTATGCAGGGTGAGATGAAGTCTCTCCAAAAGAACCATACTTGGGATCTAGTGTCGTTGCCTAATGGAAGGAAAACAATTGGTTGCAGGTGGGTGTTTAAGAAGAAACATGCTACTCTAGAGTCTGGTACTCAGTTCAAGGCAAGATTAGTAGCTAAGGGTTTTGCTCAGAGGGAAGGTGTTGACTACAATGAGATATTTTTGCCTGTGGTAAAACACACTTCTATACGTGTGTTGTTGAGCTTGGTAGCTCATGGTGACCTTGATCTTGAACAACTTGATGTGAAAACAACTTTCTTGCATGGAGACTTAGAGGAGGAAATTTATATGCATCAACCGGAAGGTTTTAAGGTTGTTGGAAAAGAAGACCATGTTTGTCATTTGAGGAGATCACTTTATGGGTTAAAGCAGTCACCTAAGCAATGGTACAAACGGTTTGACACTTTTATGTTGAAACATGGGTTCACACAAAGTAAGTATGATTGTTGTGTTCACTTTAAAAAACTTCGTTGTGGCGATTTTATTTATCTTTTGTTCTATGTTGACAATATGCTCATTGCCTATAAGAGTATGATGGAGATAAATAAATTGAAGTCTCAACTTGCATCTGAGTTTGAGATGAAGGATATGGGTGCTGCAAGGAAAATACTTGGTATGGAGATAAGAAAAGAAATGGAGAATAAAAAATTATTTCTTTCACAGAAGGGGTACCTTGAGAAGGTCATATCACGGTTTGGCATGGAAAACGCAAAGCCGGTTATTATTCATTTGGCTTAACATTTTAGACGTTCTCGAAAGTTATCTCCAGTCACAGTGGAAGAAAATGAATACATGTTGCATGTTCCTTATGCTAGTGCAGTTGGCAGTTTAATGTATGCTATAGTGTGTACACGCCCTGACATTTCACAAACTGTTAGTGTTGTACGTGAGCATGTATATGGAAAACCCTGGGAAGAAACATTGGGAGGCAGTGAAATGGATGCTTAGGTACTTAAAATGTACCTTGGATGTAGGTTTGAACTTCAGTGGAGATTCATGTCAGGTTCGTGGGTTTGTTGATTCTGATTATGCTGGTGATCTAGATAGACGAAGATTTACTACTGGTTACGTATTTCAGATATATGGTGCTCCCGTTAGTTGGAGATCTATGTTTCACGATACAGTGACTCTCCCTACTACAGAGGCAGAGTATATGGCATTGACATAAGTTGTAAAAGAAACATTGTGACTTCAAGGTCTTGTAAATGACTTGGATGTGGAACAAGATAGTGTTGAGGTTCTCTGTGACCGTCAGAGTGTCATCCACTTGGCTAAAAATCAGGTTCATCACGCAAGGACAAAACATATTGACGTCCGATATCACTTTGTTCGAGATGTAATTGAGGATAGTGATGTGTCTTTGGTGAAAGTACACACAAAAGACAACCCTACTGATATGTTGATAAAATGTTGTTCCTGAAGTTAAGTTCCAACATTGTTTGGACTTACTCCACATTGACTCATGTTGATTAAATGTTGTTGATAGAGTTCAAACCTTGGGCATGTGATTCCATCAGTCACATAGGCATATCACTAAATTATGCTATCCAACATTCATTGAATTCAATCCTTGGTGACTAATTATGAACAAAAAAGCCATGATTTCGTCATTCTTTTTAAACCAAGTTTATTATATACCTCAACCAGAACTTTTGGCGCACTGTTGAGGAGTATTTTAAAAAGGCATTTCAAGAATCCTTTGATTTTAAATGCGAACAAGGTTTTTAATGAATCCATGATCAGTTTAAATGTCTTCTACAAGATTCAAACTTGAAACATTTTCGCTTTTTACTAATTAAGTCAATTTTGATCGGCTATTATTTTTGTATCAATAAACAGTCTGAATTTGGTATCCACGTAACTAAGTACTTCATATTTGAAATGTTGTCAAAACATTCAAGGCATAATCTATTTATTCATTTTGCTACTAGTTTGATTAGTTCTACCCACTTTACAAATAAACAAAATCAAAGTAAACCATATCTTAAATTCCTCTTATAATCAAAAAAAAAAAAAAAAAACTCTATATACCACTAGAAATACGAGAGAAAAATTGTGCATATCAGGTTGACGTTGATTATCTTTCTTAAGGTTATCCATGGGGGAATATTTTTTTTTTTTTCCTTGGATATGTTTGGTTTGTCATTTTTATGGAGATTTTTGCTGTTTGATTGTCTATTTATTGACAGGAGATTCATAAGATTGTTTTCTCACTACTCATGGGAATTCAAGTCCGAAGGGGAGGTATTAAAATCAAATTTATGATAACAAATTTAATTTCCGTGTCTATTTTTCGTGCAACCAATTTGACCGGTAAAAAATTTTTCTATGATTTTGGAAAAAAATAATGGTTAATGGTCGTTGTGAATCTTATCTTCTGCTTTCTCTTTCCTTCTTTCTTTCCTTCTTTTACGATCATTTTTTGCTATTTTTCCATGGATGACCTCAAATAGAGGTAAAGAATACCCTTCTTAAACTATGGAAGAAACTATACATTTTGAAATGATCAACTCTACTTTATAGTTAAGTTTTAAGTTTTTTATATTTTTAGTCTTTCTATAAATAATGTTTATAATTGTATTTAAAAAAAATGAATAAAAATATAAAAATATTTAAGTCAAATAAAAAATTGCCTTTCAAGTCTGACCAACTCTTTTTAAAAAGGAAAAAAAAAGAACTTCATTAGTATGAACTTTCATCATGTTCCTCGTGCATCCTCTCAATAAAACAGTGGCTTCATTTGGAAAGTCAAAACATGATCCAGCTCTTATGTCCAAACCTACACACTACATATGACCTATATAGGCCCATAAATAAACTATGTTTCAAAATATCAATATCAAAGTTTCAAATTGGCCGAACTCAATTGGATAAATTTTCCTATATGTTTCAAGAAGTCAACCCAAGTGTTTGAGAAAAGAGAGATTCTAAATGTCGAGGGAAAGGGCGAGGAAATCAGCGAGGGAAATGATCTGGCGAGGTGAGAGCCGTTCATTTCCCTCGAGATCCGTGTGTTGACTTTTTCACGCGGATCTCGAGGGAAATGAACGGCTCTCACCTCGCCAGATCATTTCCCTCGCTGATTTCCTCGCCCTTTCCCTCGACATTTAGAATTTCTGTTGAGAAAATGAAGTAAAAAATCAATTAAAAATTAAAAATACTAGAAAATCAAGTTTTTGCAATTAGGGTAACATGGCATGTTATTGAAATCTCCAAAATATTTATGCATATCCCCAAAGTGGGTTCGGTCTGTAATTTTTTTAAAGACTTGTTTTTTGACAACTTCATAGTGTCTTGGCATCCATTGATGTATGAATGATTTCTCTTGTATCTTGTTTCCTTTTTTATCTTCAATAACGAAAATTCTAGCCAGCTTGGTATTCGTGCCTGATTTGCATGTCTGGTCGGCTAGAATTACTCTTTTGTCCATCTTTTTTAAAGTGTTTGTGGTTGTGTTTAAAAGAAAATGGACAAAAAGTGTAAATCTGCCGATCAGGCATGCAAACCAAGCCGACTAGAAGTACCCTTCTTAAATTTTGAGAAGAATACGAGTGTGAGCATGGGCGGACCTACTAAGGGGCGAGGGAGAACAGCTGCCCCCACCCCCTCAACATTTAAATTGTTTTTAGTAAATATGCTTTAGTCTTTAAAAAATCGATTATATAATGTAGAATACAATAATAAAATTGTTTATACAAATATTTAAACATGCCTTTGTTTGGGTGGTGGTTGTAGGTTTATCATTTTTGGTAAAATACCTGAGTTTGATAGTCTTCAAGAGCATTTTTATTTTATTTTTCAATGCAATTTTATTAGTAATTGCAAACATTAAAAAATGTTTAGTTTAATAAAAAATTATTAATATTAATAAATGAATTATTTTTCACAAGTGGTATAATTGTATAAAACCTCTAACAAAAAATATTTAAAATTAATATATAAATAATAACTATAGAATTCAATGAAAATATATACTATTAGCCAACTCGTACAAAATTTGAGCCTCATATAAACTATTTTTCTATGAAATTGTATTATGATCGTATTAAGTTCGCAAATTTAAAAAAAAATAGCTTCACCTAGATACTTATCCTAATTATTTTGCGATATTAGTTATATATTCTATTTATTATGTTCGTTTGCTCATTGCTAAGGTTATCGATAGTGATCTTATTTTGGCTTAAAATTTGACTACATTGGATTCAATTTGGTATATGAAATGTATTTTTTATAGTTGTATTTTTTTTATTAGTTACTAACTCAGGTAGTAAAAAAATTTGGCTTTACCATTGATAACTATTATTATCAACTAATAAGTATTTTTCATTTCACCCCCTCTCGACTAAAATTCTGGTCCGCTCCTGAGTGTGAGCAATGCTTTTCTTACGGATCATATATAGGACCATAACTTGTTGTTTACATGGATTTGAGAACCATAATATAATGCGTTCTTTAGCATGTATTTTGCACAAGTCTTACCAACTATGCCCATGCATCTATATTATGCATAGAACTTAGGAGGATTTAAAGAATACACTTTGCAAAATCAACCCATCACATGTCACTACCACCAACCATCAGAATTTATGGTCCCATAGAGTATGTTAATGAGTTCCTGAAGCTAAGACTAGCTATATAAAGATTAAAGAGAGCTTTCAAGGATGGTGACACAGTATTGTGACCAGACCAAAACACAATGTCATTAATCAAATGGTGGCAAATTTGCATCCCAAATACAAATGGGGAATGCTTGCTTCTTCAAGTAGCAACTGCACATAAGACCAAAAGAGAATTAGGTGGAAGAGTTATTAGTTTTGTTGATGAGTTTTTTTCATTATAAAATCTAGAAGATAAGGGTGT
Organism: Berberis thunbergii; assembly: GCA_003290165.1. Classification (NCBI taxonomy): domain Eukaryota; kingdom Viridiplantae; phylum Streptophyta; class Magnoliopsida; order Ranunculales; family Berberidaceae; genus Berberis; species Berberis thunbergii. The sequence goes on from QNQO01009883.1 coordinate 131,319, forward strand.
AAGAAGTTATGTCTGTTTCAATTCCAAAATCAAAATCCATATCAATAATAGAATCTTACTTCATGGTGGTGCCACTGCCAAACTATAGCTAGCCATTACCATTGCTATTATCATTATCATTATCATTACCATTACTTACCCCGTCGCCATATATTTTTCCAACAATTCACTATGTATTTGTCAAAAACAAATATTTATAATAGTAATGATAATAAATAAACAAAAAGGCGCCGGGCGTGTTAAAAATCCATTTGAAAATCCTATACCTACTTCTCCAACTACTGACGGCTAAATATTATAACTAAAGTCTATTCCCGTTATCCTTAAGCACAAACCAGTTGATCTATGAAAGATTTGCATCGCAATTTTAAGTATTTAACAATCAGGTTGGAGACAATGGTATGATGTGTGATTCCATCATCTTAATGAATTTGATTACTAGATCCAAATCTCAGGTTGAATTCTTCTTCCAAAGAGTTTGATTACGAGTGTAATGTAATATAATATAATAATTTGTATGTCCACATCTCATATTTAAGTAAGGAGATGATACTTGCATCATATAGATCTTTGGACAATTTGCACTGTCAAGACTTAATTAAGTCGATCACTTATCCTGCTAACCACATGCCTTGTTCATCAAATGTCATTTTCCTTCACAGCATTCTTTGAACATTTTGTGCATCAATGGCACTTTGTATTGCAGAGATCTCATTTCAATGACATTTAGTTCCTCAATCTAATCTTCAATCGCTTTCTTGCTAATCTCATTGACTCGTGCGTTATAGATGATCGACTCTAGATTTTAGATCATTAGACAGCCCAACGCGTGGATTAGTATTGATATGTATTGATTGGGAAATATCAGTAGTACGTTGATATTATCATCAGTCACAAATTTTACCATTTAAGCTATTGAAACTCACGGATTCAAAAATTTTAATATAACCAAACCGAAAGAAAATGAAATGACACAAGAAACACTTGCATTATTTATTGCCCAAGAAAATCACAGAATTGTGGAAATAAAATGTGAATATACACACCATATATACAACAAAGCTTGTATTTCTTTTCAACTTCTGAGTCTAAACAAAGTCTCTTATGTGCTAATTTATTTTTATCCAAATAGTAAATAGAGGATCTTCCACAAAAAGAAACCCAAACTTTCATTTTTACATTTCTCTTTTTGTTATTTTTTTCTTTGTTATCAAATTAAAAAAGAAAATAAACCCAAAATAAAAGATCCATACCAAGGGAAAACCCGAAATTTTCTTATGAGTCTCTCACTTGGTATAGAGGGAAGTGTCGATAAGGCGTGGGTTCGGCACAGCGATGAGTCGAGTTGTTCTAGGTGCGGTGAGCCCGAACACATCACTCATGTCGAGTTCACTCGGTTTCATTCCATCGGGCAATTCCCAGGTGAACGAGTGGAGTAGGTTCACCACAGCTAACTCTAACCCATATAAGCCCAATTGCATTCCAGGACAGGAACGACGACCCGATCCAAATGGTATGAACTCAAAATTACTTCCTTTAAAGTCAGCTGATCCTTCCTTAAGGAACCTTGATGGTTTAAATGTTTCTGCATCATCCCAAGCAGTTTTGTCACGCCCAATTGCCCATGCATCGATCACAACACGTGATCGAGCTGGGATTAAGTAGCCACCCACCTCCGCATCCTCCGATGTCTCATGGAGGAGGAGTGGGATTGGTGGGTGGAGTCGTAGCACTTCTTTGACGACACATTTGAAGTATGTAAGCTTCTCAAGGTCAGTTTCGTGGACTTTGCGGTCTAGGCCCACCACCTCCCCAAGCTCTTGTTGGACCTTCCTGAGATCATCTGGGCTCCTCATCAGCTCCGCCATGGCCCATTCGATTGCCGACGCCACTGTTTCTGTGCCACCAAACATCACATCCTGCAATCAACCGTGAGTTAACTTAGATAATGTAATTATTGAACTTTTTCATTTAAATCAAGCGAAAATCAATTAGTGACACCTAAACCTACAACCTTTAAAAACCCGAAGTTTACTTACCTACTAAACATATTTTAAAACATAAACTACTAAATACGTTTTCAACAAACACTTCAAGAGTTTATTACAAATATGATAAAGTGATCAGTTTACGAAATTAAAATTTTTCTCTTACTACTTTACTTACCATGATGATAGCCTTGATGTTATCCCGAGTGAGGGTAATTGCAGTTTGTAAATCGTCATTTTTGCTCTTCGCGGCATTATCATTTTCACTGTAAAACGCGAGTAAATCATCGACCATATCCGACTCAACATCGTCAGTAATGGTTCTGTTCTTATGCTTCTCTACATGTTCATCAATAATTTTATCGATAAAACGATCAAGATCTGTGCGAGCTTTAGTGAGTCGAGCATTTATACCCTGTGGGTCGACCCGGCCTAACCATGGGAAGAAATCGGCAAAATTAAAAGCACCAAACAACTTAGAAATTTCCTGTAATATGGATATGAACTCATCCTGCCCATCAACAAGATCCGACCCGAAAGCAGATCGGTAGATAATATTATTGGTGAGATTGAATACCAGTTGACCAATATTTACAGGGGACCCTGATTTATTTAGCACAGTTCTGATCATGGTATCAACTTCATCCCTCACGGAAGCCCAAGACTCGACGCGCTTCCTACTGAAGAGCTTCATGACACAAAGCTTCCTCATCTGGCGCCAGAAAGGACCATAGTGCGCGAACGCCATGTCAGCTCGATCATATGTCAAGTATTTGATAGCAATAGTGGCAGGTCGATTAGAGAAGATGTTGTCTTGCACTTGTAGCACTTGTCTTGCATAATCTGGTGAAGTAACTGATACCATGTGTAACAGACCGAGTTTAAGATGAACAAGGCCACCAAATTGCTTACCAAGTTTGGCTAGACCACGGTGAGTGAGCTGGTCCATCATCATCATGTTACCAATGATTGGTAAGCCTCTAGGACCTGGAGGATATGGTAGTAGTTTCCGGCGAGTCCGGACTAGAACCCCCCTAGTAAGAACAATAGGGGAAGTATGAAAAGAGATAACATATAGAGATTTTCTTGTTGTAAGAACAAAGGAAGAAACTCCATGATTTGTTGTCTCACCTTTTTTTTTTTAAAAAGAAAAAATCTACTCTGGTTTTTGTTGTTGTCTCTCTAAATATAAGAAGCTGTTTTGTGTTCACTTGAAGAACTGAGTTTGGTATCCTTTGAGTTGCCTTTTATATAGGTTTTTGGTTTGGTTATTTAAAATAAGAATTTTCAGTTGGTTATTTTAATAAACCATTGGATGATTTTTATGTTTTTGGCAGATGGTCATGACTCATGACACTCTGTAAGTTCTATAATTAGAGCTGACCACCTTATTAAAAAAAAAACAAATTATAGTTTAGTACCTTGACTTTGGACTAAAGAAATCGATATTTAAATCAGGAGCACTACTACAGTGCCTGGTGGTGTGCCTTTGGTATAAAACTCTAGTTCGGTTGTTTTAATGATAATTTATGATAAGAAGCCTTAATTTTCTTAACCCTAATATCAAGTCAACTTTAAACTCGAGAAGGACGAAAGATTAATAAACTATATGAAAGAGGGAGGTATAGAATAGATATATCCAAAACCAGTTGTTTTTTTTTAGCTTTTTAAATAGGAAATAAACTAATGTGATGGCTCTAAAATTTATTATCTTGTACTGATTTTGCACCTTATGGAGCTCTATTAACATAACATTTTTTGCCAGAATATCGGCACAAGGTAAGGCTTTTGTTTCACATTCATTTAGGGTTGTGTTTGGTTAGATAAATTCTAGGGGTTGAGGGAAAGGGAGCGAGGGCATCTTCTTTAAAATGAGCATTAGCGCATATCTCCAAATTGATGCGCTCATCTCAAAGAGAATAAATGATTACACCCATCCCTAGCTCCTTTCCCTCTACCCCTAACAAAGCTCTTTACTAATAGAGGACAAAACAAATGTAATTTCCCATCTTTGAAAAGAACACATTTTTCTTATAGAAATTACATTTTTCTTATAGAAATTACTTTTTTTTTTTTTTTTTTTTTTTTTGTGTTAGGTGGGTTTTCGATCTTAACCGTCGAAAAAAGTAGGGTCAAACATATGATAAATGGCGAACTAATCTGACAGATATAAGCTTAAGCAGTCAAGTCAACTATTCCATGGCTCTATCAGTCTACCAACCACGATGACATATGTCAACATTACCCTTAACCTCCCCCCGAGTTATTTGCCCTAATCTCTCCGTCTCTCTATAGTCACAACTTAGGGGCCATGATTTTAAGAAATCCCCTTAATCCCTAACCACCAACTTATTCTACTAATCCCATTCTCTGATCACTAATTGATAGAAGTGTGACTGATGGTATAGTATCATGTATTAGCAATAATCCTTCAAATACAGAAATACTTGTCATAAGATAAGGCGGCTAGTTGTCTGATTGGTTTTGTTTTTTTTGTTGCAATGAGGTTAGGAATCTAAGTTGTCTGGTTAGTACTTTTTTGTATCTTTCGATGAGGTCAGATAATCAAGTTTTGTAATCAGAAAGAGTTGGTGTCATCAGATAAGGTTTTTTACAGCCTCAAAATATACATAAACACTTTAAAAAATTGATAGAATTGTGGCTGATGGTATAGTATCATGTATTAGCAATAATCCTTCAAATACAGAAATACTTGTGATAAGACAAGGCGACTAGTTGTCTGATTGGTCCTTTTTTGTTTTTTGTTTGGGTGAGGTTAGATAATCAAGTTTTGCAACCAAGAGGATGTGGTGTCATCAGAGAAGGTTTTTTTACAGTCTCAAAATATACATAAACACTTTGAAAATTTTATCATTCTTTCAAGGTTTTTTAACAGACGCTGACTGATTAACTCCATTGAAGCTCTTAGCATGGGTCAGGAGTTGGTAGTGGATGAAGTCAGTATTAGAGAACTCTTGATATCTCACTTCAAGGAGTTGTTCCATGAAAAGGAGGAGTGGCGACCTTTCTTTTCGGGGATTCTTCAAGTCTATCTCCCAGTCTACGGCTACCGCCTTGGTAGATAATTTTTCGGAGATGAAAATTAGAGCGGTAATGGAAGAACTAAAATATGAAGTTTCTCCAAGTCTTGATGGTTTCTCAATGGTGTTCTATTTGAAAATGTGGGAGGTAATCAAAATTGATTTTCTGAAAGATGTTGAAGATTTTAACTCGAAAAATATTTTTGATTGGCGGTTGAACACCACTATCATCTCGCTTATTCCTAAATGTGCGGGAATGCAGACAGTAAAATTTTTTAGACCTATCAGTATTTTGAATGGGACCTATAAGATCATTTCCAAGGTGTTGGCTAACAGATTGAAAATAGTTATTCATTCAATCATTTCTTCTTTTCAAAGTGCAGCAGTCAGTGGAAGACAGGTGGTTGATAGCCCTTTGATTGCCAATGAAATTATTGATTCTAGGAAAAAACAAGGTGTTCTAGGGCTCATTATCAAATTAGATTTCTCCAAAGCCTTTGACAACGTCTCTTAGAGATACTTGGATTTGGTAATGGCTCACATGGGGTTTGACTCCAAATGGATTCATTGGCTTCACACTTGCAGATCTACAACTAATTTCTCTCTGAAAATTAATGGTTAGCTACACGAGTTTTTCAATAGCTCGAAAGGCTTGCGCCAAGGCGATCCCATGTCTCCTCTTATTTTTACTATAGCAGCAGAAGGTTTAACACAAATGATTCTTAAAGCGGTTGATGCTGGCCTAGTCAGAGGGTTTTTTGTTGCGGAGAGTAGTCTGCTTGTTTCTATTCTCCAGTATGCGGATGATACTGTCCCTTTTTGTGATGCTTCCGCTTCTCAGGTTCTTGTTCTTAAAAGAATTATGTTTTGGTTTGAAGTTATTTCAGGTCTGAAAATCAACTTTCACAAATCAAGGGTGTTGCCTATTGAAGATGTCCCTCATCTGCACCAGTTGACGGGTTTATTGGGTTGTTCAGCGGGTCATCTTCCAGTTAAGTACTTGGGCATGCCTTTGGGGGCTAGTTTCAAAAGTAAAGTTGTGTGGGATGAGACGATTGAAAATATGGAATCAAAACTAGAGTCTTGGAAACGCAAATTTCTCTCTAAAGCAGACAGACTAGCTTTTGTATAATCCATATTAGCTTCTATCTCGGTGTTCATTCTGTCTCTTATCAAGGTTCCCTGTTCAATAGCAGCCAAAATGGAACAGATCATGTGCGATTTCCTTTTGGTGGGTTGGGAGAAAATTTGGTGCTTACTTTCAATCTCGAGGTGGTTTAGGCATTCGTCAGATGCTCACTTTCAATATTGCATTACTTTCTAAGTGGCTTTGGCGATTTGCAGAAGAAAATGATAATTTATGGAGATATCTCATTATGGACAAATATGGGCGCAATAGATGGGTTTGGGAAAAGATAACTAAGTACACTTCCTACAGATGTTCTTTGTGAAAGTCCATCTCCCGGTGCGCAAGTGGCTTCTACCCTCACACCTCTCTCTAATGTGGAAATGGTGATCTCGTCTATTTTTGGCATGATGTTTGGTGTAGTAACCAATCTTTGAAGGATCTGTTCCCAATTTTGTTTATCATTAACAACAATCAATATGGGAGTGTGAGCAATTTTTTGTCTAACGGCAATTCTTGGGATCTTTCTTTTCAAAGACCCCTAAATACTGGGGAGCTAGAAGAGTTTGCTAATCTAATACTTCTGTTGGATAGACAAATGCTCTCAGAGGGATCTGATCGTTTGGTGTGGAAGGGTAAAGGTATGGGTTTCTCAGTGAAAGAGTTTTTGGACATGTTGGCTGCATCTCACTATGAGACCCACTCTAATCCCTTCATTTTCTCTCACAAAAATCTAGCATGGGTGAATTTTTTTTTCCTTGGATTAATTTATTTGGTTGGTCAGTATTGAATGATAAGATCTTGACTAAAGATAGGTTAAGGAAAAGAGGAATCCACACAGGGAGTCTTTGTGTGCTTTGCAATGAAATTGACGAGACGCTGGACCATTTGATGCTTCACTGTTGTTTCTCCAAATCCATTTGGAGCAGTTTCTTGGTAGAATTTGGTTTGAGTTAGATGTTTCAAGGCTCCATTTTAGATTGGCTAAGTTGGTGGTCTCAAGCTAATCTTTCCCGTCGGGGGGGGAGGGGGGAGGGGGGAGAGTGGTTATGGCGTAGGGTCCCTCACGTTCTCATGTGGTGTGTGTGGAAAGAAAGAAATAAAATGGTATTTGAATGACTCAACAGACCAGAGCACTATATCTTTATCGAGATTAGAGAATTGCTGTGGATGATGGGTTCGACTTGTAATTTGTTTAGGGATTTGGGTTTTGACACTTTCATTGTGTCTTGGCATTCTTTGATATAGGAATGTTTCTCTTTGTTTTTTGTTTCCTTTGCTTTCATTAATAAACATCTTCGTGTTTAACAAAAAAAAAAAAAAAAAAGATCACGCCACATCACCATTTTTTTTTCAAATCAAGTAGAATATATATATATATATATATATTTTTGGGCTTTGAACTATGTTTTTCGATCAAATGCATTTGAGGGGAAGTTTTGAGAAATTGAGCAACTTAATTAGTAGAGCGATTCTAAATGTCGAGGGACTGAGCGAGGAAACGAGCGAGGGAAATGAGGTGGCGAGGTGAAAGCCACTCATTTTCCTCGAAATACGCGCAAAAAATGTCAACGCACGCATTTCGAGGAAAATGAGTGGCTTTCACCTCGCCACCTCATTTCCCTCGCTCGTTTCCTCGCTCAATCCCTCGACATTTAGAATTTTTGTAATTAGTATCATGACTTTTGTTTTAAAGTTTCAATATATATTATATATTATTTTTGATAATTTCTTGTTAGACAATATTGAGATACAATTAATGAGGAGCCCTAAAACTAATTATTAAGTTTTGTAAATAAGTGATTGTGCAGGTTAAACGTGGTGTTTTAATGTGTCCTGGATACATCATGTTCACGGTATTTTGTATTTGAAAATAAAGTATACATAATAATATTATATTTTTAGATTGCTTTTCTTTTCATAATTTGGGTTGAGATTTGATATTTAACCTTAATTATGCTTAGGGTCATTATCTCACTAATTAGACTGGCAAACCAATTTTTTAATGAATTATTGGACTCACCATACAAAAAAATATCATTGGACAACCACATTGATGTACGTATGGAGGTTTGATCATATATCCATTTCACTAAAATCCTTTGGCAATTTGATGACACTGAGATACATGTAATTATTTCAATATGAAAATTATGTGATTATGATTTATATGTCTTCATTCAATAATTTAAGCACCCAATTAGTGTCGTCTTACGCGTGTTGGTGTGAAATGGTCAAACCATTTTCACTTATAATTTCTTTTTCCACTCAAAAGTCATTTTCTTTAATTATCAAATCCTTAATTAAACGATAAGAAAAATGAAAACCACGTCCATTTTAAGGTGGCACTTCATTTTTTTCCATCATGGTTACGTAAATATTGCGAAAGCAAAGCTTTTTTTTTTTTTAGGGTATAAACAAGGTTAAGCATCAAAGGTGGCTTATCCATTAGCCAAGTATGGACAAACAGATCCCTCAAGATGAAAGTCATGAACGGGATGATGATAACAATGACGATGAAAGTCATGAAAGTGATGACTATAAGGAAGGAACGAAAGAATCAATAGCAGGGGTTTCTAAAAAGTACAAAAAAAAAAAAAAAAGTATGGAATCAGGATTTCAGAGTAAACCCTCAAAAATCCACTCGAATTAGGAAAATGAATAAAAAATTACATGAAACATGTACCACCGGCTGCTACACCAACAACAACAACAAACAAACAAACAAAAAAAAAAAGGGGGGGGGGGGGGGGGGGGGGGGGGTATCTCATCCTAAATTCATAATAAAAGAACATGGATAGTTCTTACCCAATGATATTGATCGTCCGAGTAAGGACACTAAAATAGTCATTGGTTTAGGTTAAGCATTCTTCGTGCATCTTGTCAAATGTTGACACCTACATTTGGTACACTAAACTGTGTTTAACAATCTTCGAATTAACATGATAACCAAATAACTTGGTTTTTAATCAAGCCTTCTAATTACTTAACAAACATTGGAGTTGTCAATCACCATTTATGAGGTTCTCTAAACTTGAACTTAAGTACCAATGGAAAAAGAAATTTCTCCTTCCCTAGCATGATTGAATATTCTCTGAAAAATTGTTTCCTCTTTAATACATAGGATGAGCATTTTCAAACCATGAAAGCTGGTGAAACATCCAATAACTCAAGAAATCACACCCTATTAAATCTTCGAGAAGGGTTGTTATGTTTATTTGTGATATTACATAATTATAACATTTTTTACCTCTTATTATATTTTTGTTAATCCTTGTTTTATCTTATTTTATATTAATTATTAATTTTTGGTGTTTTTGTAGAATTTGGAGCAATAATGAAGAAATCGAAGAAAAATGAAATGAACAAATCATAGATGGTGACTTCAGATAAAGTGGAGGTAAAAATAACCTAAGCCCTTAGCTTAAACCCAAAACCAAATTCACCAACCCAAACCCATTGCCAAGCTCACTCAAACCTAAAGAATATTCTCCCAATTATCTCATATTCAGTTTTGATTTTACCTTGATTCACTCCATGAATCATCTTTTTATCTCATCTCTATTCATTTTGTTTATTATCTATAAATACAATAGAAAATGAATGTGAAAGGGGAGGAAGATAAGGGAAAAGAAAACATTACAGAAAATCCAAACCTCTTCCTTCACAAAGTGATTTTCATCACATCCATCTCATCAACATCCATCTCTTACTCCCTTTGCCACCTTCCCTGTCCAGCAACCAACCACCGAGCAGCCACGTTGCAGCCAGCACCAAGCTCTCTCTCGGCCTCTCTTTGTCTCGCCCTCCGACCACGCCTGCACAACCCGCCTGCTGGCAGCGCCCTGCTTCACCTGCTTGCACACCCGCACGCCCAAGCAGGCCCTCCATCAGCACCCTTGCCCAGCCAGTCTCTTCTCTCCATTTTCAGTTGTTAACTGATTTCAAAATGAAAGAGATGAGTATGTGGATATTGGCACCCACACCTTGAGGCTGTACCACCACTGTTTAAAGAATATGAATGCTACTGACACCCAAGCATAAGAGCACCCCGGTTGGGCATGGCCTGTTGTTATTGACATCCTGGAAATCTGATGTACCACCCCACTCGACCTGGCGTTGTTTGAAATCTGCTAATCTACTGGGTACCACCGCACCGAGGCGGCGACAAACCAAAAGGGTTGTATAATTTATTTTACTGACTTAAATGCTTAATTGTTAATTACAATTTTATTTCAGAAATTTGATAAATTGCTTTCACCTTTCATGTTCGATTAAAACTTCATATGTTTGGTAGTTAAATTCACATTTTATCAATATTCAAAGCATGTGGTAACAAATATTGAGCTTGAACTTTGATTAAGTGTGCCCTAAAAAGACACGTAATGATTGGTAAGAGTTTATTTGCTTTAGATAAATTGTTCATGTTTGACAAAAAACTTGATATGATTAGAATTGGATTTTAGTGATCACATCTTCGGTGTAAGCAAGGGATCCTCATCCCTAAAGCTTATCGATTATAATTTCAGTAATTTAGATTTAAATATATTTGCTAACTCATCGATGAGTCCAAACCCCACAAAATCGATCTCATCCATATTTTCCTTTTAATTTATTTTTAGTTTAGTTTTAAAAACACTGTAACCCCATTTTTTGTAAATTAGTTTAGATAAATTCTAAAATTCAATTGCATCCACTTTCCTTGTGGGATCAACCCGTACTTGTCGTTGTCTACCAGTTAGACACCGTGCACTTGCGGTTATTACAAATGGGTCAAATTAGCATGTTTATTTAGGCCGGTTAAACTCGCACCAAGTTTTTGGCGCTGTTGCCGGGGAAGGTAGCGGTGTAATTGAATTTAAGATTTATTTTCACTAATTTAAAAAAAAAATTCAGATTTTTTTTAATTTTTTATTTTGTTAAGTTCTTTTTACACTTATTTCATGTTATTTGTTTGATTTTGCAGAATACACGCTTATCGAGCAAAATTGGACGATCCTGCAAACATCAAGCAAATTTTAATTTTAATTTTAAAATTTTTTTATTTTGTGAGGAGAGTTTTAATTTTATTTTCACCTCGTTTTACGAGTTTGTGGGGTAATAATTTTTGTAAACTCTATTGTTTTCCATTTGTAATCACCTAAAAAACTCTAAATTCTCTAAGTCAAAAGAAAATATAGGGAAACAATTTTAATTGTTACCCAATAATTTCTTGTGATTTAGAAATCCGACTTTTAAGACCAAGACTAGTAAATTTATTTGATGTGCTTGTGTGTTGAGTGAAACAGATAAAAATAAGTCGGACATTTTTTTGAATTGTGCTAACTCTTTGTGCAGAGATGAATGCGCAGATTGTAAATACTTTTCACTCACGAAACGTATTAGCGACCGGGTGCTTTATGTTTGCAATTGTGTGTTGGTTGTTTAAATTATGTAATTGTAGATGCTAAACTTTAGTAATTCATAATAAGCATAACAGTTTCTAAATAGAAACTGGTGGGACTTGATATCCCCACCTCATCACTCCAGCTGTGTGCAACCAATAGCCAAACATAATTAAAATCAATTAGCAAGTTAGATAGAGTCATCTTTTAGGTACGGTGTTCATAAGACAACCAAGACCAAAGTGAATCCAATATTTTTTGTGTTTGACCAAAGCTAAAAGTGACGATGGATTTAATCATTCAATGAACTCCGAGAGGCCACTGCCACAAGGGTAATTTACCAGGTACGTTGAATCATAAGTAAGCTACGATCCACAGAAAGAATTGGTGTAACTAACAGTTTTGGTTAGGAACACAAACCTCAAGTGTACATCTAACGTCACATCGTTCTCACATCTACTGGCTTACAGAGCGGTAGCATAAGGAAATACTTAATTGGACCATTGTGACCTCCTTCCCTTGTGTGATGATCCGGTTTCTTTGAAACAAAACTCTAGCCTACTGATTTTGAACTTTGCGGTGTAAAGTGTACACTCTTAGGATCAACTTGTAGCACCCATTGCTATGTCATAAAGATTCCATAAGAAATAATTGTCCACCAAAGATAAAAATATAATTGATCTAAAAAACGTTAATTGCTTAGGGAGACATGTTTCTTGTGCATTTATTGGTTGCTGATTGCATGTGAGTTTGTGTATATTTTTAGAGTTAGTGATTTAAAAAAATAATAATAAATAATAATAAATTAAAAAAATGAACACAAGGGTATATCTAGCCTATTTTTCCGAGCAAGTAAATTCATTTTATGACATGCAACGACCTGATTATGATCCATATTTAGATTATTACAACCCAGGTTTAGCTTATCATCCCGACTTCTCATGGGTTTATGGTCAGTACCATGAAGGCCCTCTAGACACTCCTCAGACTCCTCAAGGTTTCATTCCTGATAATGAGTCTCAATTTCATCAAGTTGTTCCTCCATCCAATACATCAAGGTTAGAGGATATTTTGAACCTTTTTATAGAGCGAACAGGAGAAATGTTTGAGCAAAATTTTCAGGATATTATAGAATTGACAGTTATTTTTCAACAAAACTCCCAAGCTATCTGAAAACTTGAGATGACTGTGAGTCAGATAGCTGAGTCACTTCCTGAGATAGAGTCAGAAAAATTCCCTAATCAACATATTTTTAATCAAAAGGGTCAATTCGAAATTAGTGGCACATCTGAGCCAGATGATGAAGATGTCCACTGCATTACTACCCTTAAAAATGAAAAATTGGTTGAAAATCAGGTAGAAATGCCTGATATGGGTGTCATTGAGTTGTATAGACCAATATCTCTATGTGATTCATGTGATGAGCCTGTACCACCTGATATATCCATCGTCTCATCTATTTGCATCACATTCCCATTTACTGAGGCTACTTTCACCGATCCCTTGTTCTATAGTGAGGATTTCAGTTTTAACCATCCTATTGTAAAAATTATTTAATCTTCTGATTTGGAACCAAACCTAGGGTGTTCCCTTTTTGGAGCACGCAAGAATCCTCTGTTGTGTATGACTACTGGTCACTTTTGGGATGTCCTAGTGTATTTGGTGCCCCATGTGATTGCTATATTTGGGTGGGCTGATCCTCAACTGTTCAGGTTGTTGATATACGACCATGGACTAAGTGTTTGTCATATTCTTCCTCTCCACTTTTCGATACACCATTTTTTAGGAAGAATATTTGTCGAGCTGATGACGTTAAACCAAGGGCTACAAGGAGGCATCCCAACTTTTGTTGTAAATGTGCATGTTGAGTGTGTATTTTATCTATCTTTATTAACTAATCCACAATTCTTTTGTCTCTGAGCTCTTATCGGTGGATTACTTGTGAGAATTGGTAAAATCTTCACCCCGGTAATACTGTTCTAACCTCCTTTCATGTACTTGTTTCATTCATTTGTCAAAATTATTTTGTTAAACATTGAGGACAATGTTTGGATTAGGTTTGGGGGTAGGGTTCACGAATCAATGAATTTTTTGTAGTGTTTTCTTTTCTTATTCTTAAAAAATAAAAATAAAAAATTGTGCTTTTATGTCAAGAAAACTTGGTCCTTTGCGATTATGAAAATGGATTTTAAATGTTTTATGCTCAAGAAAATGCAAGCCAACTTGACATATTGGTATATTGATAAAGAATGAAAGTTTAGTATGATCCTTAAGTTAGATCTAGTTCATAAGATTTTTCAACTCGATTATCTTTGCACCATGAGCCATGTTAGCATGACTTGAAGTTGATGAGTGAAGTATATACTAGAAAACCTTAGAATAATAGTGGAGACTTAACCTTGAAAGTTTTGAACATTTCTATTTTTCCGAGGGTTATACATAAACTCTGATTTTTCTTGAGTCTGTATTATCTCGTTGATGATCTCATTATTCTCATTTTTCTGATCAATTGCTTTGGGAATGACATCAAAATTGAATTATTACACTAGAACTTCTTGGCTTATTCAATTGAGATGTCATAATACTGACCCGAATTTAGGAAATGATCTAGGCATTTTTTTCCTTTTATTTCTTTAGACTATTAACTAGCCTTTTAACTTACCCATAACATTAACCTTTTTGTAGCCTTTTGAGCCTTAGAATAACTTTTATTTGTTAACCCATTAACCTTGACCCAACTTTTCTGGAAATGTGTATAGATGGATATACATGGTGTAAAAGGGGCATTAAATAGCAAAATATGAGATATTTCATAAATCCTATATGTGAAAAAAAAAAAAACAGAAGAAGGATGTCAATGAGGATAAAGATGTGAGAATGAAGAAAAATTGATGATGCGCAACATTGGTTTATTTTTGTCAGCCCTAATTGTTCGTTGAATGGGTGTATACATTCCTAGAAAATTTTCTTAGAATCCTTTGACATTCCTTATTAACCATTACTCAAGCCCCGTTACAACCCAACAAAGTCCTAGTTGATCTTAGGTAGATGTTGGTTTCACAGATGTGGAGATTTAATAACCAAGACCTATGGTGTTTGATTCAACATTCCCTAAAGTAATTGATATTATTTTCCATGAGATCATGTTCATTCCATTTTTGAAAAGTCTGTTCTTCATATTACTATATGTGAGATGATTGTTTTCCATTATTTACTCTTTTCCTCACATATAAACTGAGTGAAATACCAAATATCTGAGTGTTTTATTGTGAGTGACATGAGAGGTTAGAAGTCAAAACAAACTTTCTACATGAGATTTAGTAATTATTTTACTTTGAAATGAAAAGTTATGTTGATAGTGTTTTTCACACACACACATTGAGTTGAGGATGATTATGAATTTTTTCTAACTTTTGGAGAATATTACATTATTTGGAGATTTGTTGATACACGAAAACAACACTGTTGATTTCTTGCATTTCTTGAAGTTTTAAAATGAACACTGTTTGACCAAGTTTTGTTGAGTCAGGAATGTTTGTGGGTAACATTTTCTGGAAACCCTCATGAGACTATAACTCGTCCCCTAGAGGTAATCTAGGGATTTAAAGCCTTGTTGCACGTTTTCAAAGTGCAATCGACGATTCCTGCAAAAGTGAGTTAGGATTTTATTTGTGGTTTTCTTTTCTTTGTTTTGATAATCACATAATTATAGCATTATTACATCTTATTATATTTTTGTTAATCCTTAGTTTTATCTTATTTTAGATTAATTATTAATTTTTTGTGTTTTTGTAGAATGTGGAGTTGTAATGAAGAAATCAGAGAAAATGCAATGAACAAATCTCAGACGGTGACTTCAGAGGAAGTGGAGGTGAAAATAGCCTAAGCCCATGACCTAAACTCAAAACCAAACCCATAAACCCAAACCCAAGGCATATTCTCTCAATTATCCAAGATTCTGATTTGATTTGGTCCTTCAATCACTCATTGAATCCTCCCCTTTAAGTTGTCCATATTCATTTTTCTAGTTATCTATAAATACTAGGGAAATAAATGAGAAAAATGGGAGGAAGATAAGGGAAAAGAAAACATTACAGAAAATCCAAACATCTTCCTTCACAAAGTGATTTTCATCACCACCCATCTCATCACCATCCATCTTTCACTCCCTCCACCACCTTTCCTGCCTAGCAACCAAGCACCGAGCAGCCACGCTGCAGCCAACACCGAGCTCTCTCTCGACCACGTTTGCGCCCTCCGACCACGTTTGCGCAGCCCACATGCTGGCAGCGCCCTGCTTCACCTGCTCGCACACCCGCACGCCCAAGTAGGCCCTCCATCAGCGCCTTTGCGCAGCCGGTCTCTTCCCTCCATTTTCAATTGTTAACTGATTTCAAAAAGAAGAGGACGAGTATGTGGGGCATGGCCTGACGTTATTGACATCCTGAAAATCTGATGTACCACCCCACTGGACCTGGCACTGTTTGTTATTTGCTGAGTACCACCACACCCTTGCTGATCTGCTGAGTACCACCGCACCGATGCGGCGACAAACCAAAAGGGTTGTATAATTTATTTTACTGACTTAAATGCTTAATTGTTAATTACAATTTTATTTCATAAATTTGATAAATTGCTTTCACCTTTCATGTTCGATTAAAACTTGATATGTTTGGTAGTTAGATTAACATTTTATCAATATTCAAAGCATGTGCTAAAAATTATTAAGCTTAGACTTTGATTAAGTGTGCCTTAAAAAGACACTTAATGTTTGGTAAAAGTTTATTTGCTTGAAATAAGTTGTTAATGTTTGACAGAAACTTGATATGATTGGAATTGGATTTTAATAATCACATCTTCAGTGCAAACAAGAGATCATCATCCCTAAAGCTTCTCGTTTATAATTTCAGTAATTTAAATTTAAATATATTTGTTAACTCATCGGTGAGTCCAAACCCCACAAAATCCATCTCATCCATCTTTTCCTTTTATCTTATTTTTCTTATTTTTAATTTATTTTTAGTTTAGTTTAGTTCTAAAAACACTGTAATCTCATTTTTCTCCAAATTAGTTTAATTAAATTATTAAATTCAATTTAATCCACATTCCTCATGAAATCGACCCGTACTTGCCATTGTCTATCAATTAGACATTGTGTACTTGCAATTATTATAAGTGAATCAAATTAGTCTATTTATTTAGGTAAATTAAATATCCTGCACCAATTTGTTTATTTATTTTATGGATTGGGAGCAGCCAAGTTTTGTACCCTGTGGCAAACTGATAACTTCACCGTCCTGAAGAAATTTTTTTTATAATTAATCAATACTCCACACAAGCTCAAACTGTCACAAACAACAAACTGCTAATAGTTAACCAGGGAAACAAGTTAGAAATGTGTAAAAACAAAAAAGATGGGAGGGAATGGGGACATCATAATAATGAGTAATTCTAGGTGTCGAGGAAATGAGCGACGGGAGAGAGGTAGCGGAGTGGTGACCGTTCATCTCTCTCGAGATGCGTATACAAAAAAGGATGGCACCCATCCTGAGGGAGGTGAACGGTCACCACCCCGCCACCTCCCTGCCCTCGCTCATTTTCAGACACCTAGAATTTGTCCATAATAATTGGCCAATACTCCTCA
The DNA here is from genome assembly GCA_003290165.1 of Berberis thunbergii. NCBI lineage: Eukaryota > Viridiplantae > Streptophyta > Magnoliopsida > Ranunculales > Berberidaceae > Berberis > Berberis thunbergii. The sequence goes on from QNQO01009883.1 coordinate 148,502, forward strand.
AAAACTCAAGTTATCCTGGACGAACGAACGGCTAATAGTTAACCAGAAACCATATAAAATTTAAACAAGTTAGAAGAAATGTGTAAAAAAAAAAAAAAGTGGGAATGCGGCAATAACAATTCACAAATATATGAGCTGGCTGTGAGCTATATTAATGTTCTATGGTTGTACTTGACTGACCAACCGGCAAGTGTCCAATCTAAACAGAAGGTCAAAAATCTTCACAGATAATTAAGGACTTGTTGATCAAATTTTGACATGCAACATGCATGGAAGAAGAACAATCGACCAAAAACAAATCATCGATCTCGTATACACAATGTGCCTAAGCCTAAGCCCTAAGCACGTTGAGTGTGAGACCAATGGTATGGCCATTGACCCATTGTTCGTTGCAGTTGGAAGGTTTGGGAAGAAGAAGAAGAAGAAGAAGAAGAAGAAGATGATGAGATGAAGCAGAATCAGAATCAGAGGGCCATCACCTGCCCAATGGTTTTGGATTTGAGCCGATGTGGGTTATTTATCGATCACAAGTTTTGATTACATTTTCTTTCATGTTAACTGCTCTTAGCACGTGATGGCTGTAAAATGTGACAAGGTTTAATTAATGGCATATCCCAGATTGCGCGGGTACAGCATTATTTGATTAAATTGTTTTGAATTCAGAACCTATTATAAGCTAATGGATAAAGTCAGACCATTTTTTATTTGGAACCAAAATTTTGAGTATAACAAAAAATAAATATCATCTTAGCATTAGTGTTTAATGAAAATTTATTTTAATAATATTCTCATAATAAATTTCTAATGATTGTTGTCACCTCTTTCTATATTAACTATCCCATATTTTCTGTACCTCCTCTTTATCATGTCAGCAATGCTTTTACTATCACAACCACCCTCCTTAGCCTTCGCTCATCCCCTTGTTCTTATTCATTTTTCATATTATCTTCTTATTTACGGAAGATTATATGAGTAATGGAGAGGGATATAGGATGATTTCCGACAATGTGAAAAGATATCTCAATTGTAATTTGAAGAAATAAAATATGTGAAAAAGTGGATTAATGTTGGTGATTTGTGATGAGTAGTGTGAGTTGTGGCGGTGATAGACAAAAATGTAAAAATAAAAACTTCAAACACCTAAAAATAAACACTTTTAATTTTACAACTTTTAATCGGCAGCTCATTCAGAAACAAAACAAACAATTCATTCAAAAGCTCGTTCATAACTTCTAACCCTAGGTAGAAGTTAGCTTTTAAACACTTATAAAAAAACACTCTATATCTATTTCAGATAAGAGCTCTGATTGGGTTTACTTGAAAAATGTACAAAACAATATGCTCGGGTACACGACTATACAAAACACTATGCTCTAGTACATGACTCACTACCATTCCTAGTTCAATTCTAAAAATTCACCATTTTTTAAACATACACACGACTCTCTAATTATTATTATTAATTTTTTTTTAAGTAAGCAGGGTTGCAAGGACTCTCTAATTATTATATATTTGCTTAAATCAGCGGGGCGGGGATGGACTCTCTAATTATTATATATTTGCCTTTTTTAATTTCTCACACCCCAAATACCGTCGACAGAGTTTAAACTTTGAACATGTGATTTCATCCGCCACATGCCTATAAGCTGATAATCCCGTTGACTTATTTAAACAAATCAATGTTTACCCAATTTACAAATGATATGTCAGAATGGGAATTGATACAATTGGACCACCCTCATATCTAAGGGACCCTCGAACCATGGCTACTTGCTCCCAACTATTACAAAATATTATCTTTCTGTCCAAGGAGATCCCAGTCTGATGGAACACCAAAGATCAAACTGAACAGTAAATAGATGTGGATAATTAATTCATTCACTCCACCAATGGCAATTTGATCTACAATGACCTCTTACATCAATTTTTAATCCATATGATCTCACCATACAATGACTTGTTACATCATTTTTAATCCACATTATCTCACCATAACCACCCACCTCCACCTAATTTGAGTTCCAAGCTTATCTCTAATCATGCTTACCTCAGTGTGAGCTATGGAGATTAAAACTAAGCTTGGTTTATGTTTGAACTTTGAAGCACATAATGTGTATAGATAGACTTGTATTGATTCGCATTGGACACTTTCGATTCGATGCACTAAAACAAACTAAATTTATAAGGACTTTGATGCACTAAAACAAACTAAATTTGTCAAAAATGATAATTCTTGCTAATGACTTTGGCCAAAATTTTGCGGTGTTTGAAAACCGTTAATTCCAGAGAAAGCGATTCTTTATTCAACATTTCTTTGACATATTCAATTAACCTTCAAACTTTGCTGATATAAAATAAAAATGAAAATGAAAAGATAACATAATTAAGCTTATAATCATCATGAAAGGGTTTTAAATTTCCCTATAATTTTGAAATATTTAGATCATGGAGTGTGGAAGGAGAGAAAAAAATATTCAACAATAAAAAAGAAATAATAGAAAATATCCCTTTATGTCATCTAAGATAAGCCATGGGCACAAGCAAGTCCCAAGTAAACAGAGACGAAACCCTCCCACCAACCCCTTTTGGCAAGAAATGGAAATGTCAATCTAACTTGGGAATTGAGAGAGTAGACGTGCTTATGGTTTTGTGATATAAACACATGAGGATAGATATGTTTGTGCTTATAAAAGTTGAGTCAATGTTCTTCACCAACCCAATCTCTGTAAATTGAAACTTGGATCATATTATATATAGATGATGGATTGTATCCAGAGAGTTTACAGAATGATTTAGGTGTGATGGCTAACAGGTAGTGCCTACTAAATTCTACTTGTAGGACCCCTCCCCTATGCATTTAAAAAAAAAAATTGAGTTGTTGATCATTTTTGGCTGAAATGCTACGTGACTAATTTTATATGGTTAACTAAATTAGATTCGAAAATTACAATATTGTTATCACTTAATATCCTTGTTACTTCCATCTCGCATAGAGATTTGCTTTCGCTTCGGTTCATCGACTCCACCTTGCATAAAAACTCACTTTCGCTTCGCTTCGGTCAAGTCCAACTAAGCAGATGCATTCAATACCCGAAGACTTATCAACAGCGGAACACATGTGCTTTCAATAATTGAGCAAAAATTCACAAAATCCTAACTAGTGAGTCTTAGACCTCCCCTATGCATTTTGACATATTGAATGACTTGAAAAATGTCTATTTGTTTTGGAACCCTAATTTTTCAACCATTTGATGAGTTTTTAATGTCACAATGGGCAGATTCCATAAGAATTGAATTACAAATTAGAATTGATTGAGCAAACTCATATAGAATTCTTTTCATCCACCTACAACCTCAATAGGAACCTTGTGTATGTTATTGGATGAGCTTAAGATGTATGACTAGAACCCTGAATATTATCAGGCGACCTTAGGATATATGATAGTGAACGCGAAGGTCCTACCTTAGTAATGGGTCGCATCAAAGATCTACAAAGTATAATTGTGTCTTTGGCTTTTTCTTCAAGCAAGGAAACCATATAACAATTCCTTCACCAAACTTGCAAACAATTCATAACCTTGAACTTTAAAGGGAAGGAAAAATTTCAGTGACAATGCTACAGCCTACAAATGCAATTTTTGTTTCTAATGAAATTCAGTTTGAGAAAGTAAATAATAAATAAATACATATCTGCGTAAAAATACTAATTATAATATGTAATATACAAAAATATTGAAAAACCAAGTTTTTGCAATCAGGGTGACGTAACGTGACGTGATTTTGAAAGAATGATATAATCCTAAAAAAAAAAAATTATGTGTATCTCGAGATTGTAAAAAACTCATATGACGATATCACATCATGGTTGTAAAACCTGGTTTCCTAACCCCACTTTAAAGCCAATGGCATAACAGTTCAATAGTTAGAGCTTGACGGATGATACTACTAGGTCATGGATTCAAACACAGCCGACAGATTGGTGTGTTGACCAGTTTTGATTTTTGATAGATCCTAAAAACCCAGTTCGCCTTTAAAAAAAAAAAAACTCACTCAAAACTATACATGGCGTGTATTGCATTTGTACAAATCTGGTATTAACATGATAAGACATGGATGGGATTTAACTAGTTCATGCCCAACCGACCAGCATCCATAATTACATCGAAGTGTCATTAAAAGGCTCGGAAAGTAAGATCCCACCTACCGAAAGTGAAAATGGAAGCGGAACAACATACAAGAAAGTTGTCAAGTGAGTTATAAAGAGGTGTTCCACTATCTAACAATAATGAAGCGTTTTGGAGAAAAATCTCACACCACAAAAGTTTAGAATGGGGTAAATTAATAACTATATCGTTATTATGTATAGTGGATTCAGGGTCAACAGAGAACTCATATGAAATAATCTAGAACAATTTTAACCCTGCCAAAGAATCTAAATGGTTATGAGATCTATTCAAAAAAATTATTGTCCTGAAAACAAAAATTCTAAATCTGTTAGAAAACTACAAAAACAAAACTATAGTATGAATCAACCTATAATGATTGATAAGTACTCAAGAAGTTTATTCCTTGTATAAATCAAAAGGTTATTACTTCATTTATAATCAAGATGAAGCAAGCATGACCTATACATCTCCTATAGAAAATTCCAAGCTGTTTTTTTCTTGAAAAATGCCAAGCTGTTTTTTTCTTGAAAAATGCTCTTTACTGATCTTGAAAAGCCTAGGGGAATTGCTTTGTCACTAAGTGCTCAAGTTAGAAATTGAACTCTCTTTAATAATCACGCGAAAATAGTGATGGTTGAAAAGAGGGGAGGTATCAACCACTCAGCCATCTCTTCGAAAGACAATCTCTATTTTATTTCTATTCCCCCGAATAAAACATTGCCATATGAAAAGAACTCTCGCTCGTGACCACTAATATCTAACCATATGTCGCTATGTAGACCTACAAGTTTTACATATAATTTGCTTTATGATTAAGCACATAAGTAGGGTCCCAAGCTTTGTGATAAGAGCACTTTGATTTATAATGACTTGAAAGCTTCTATGTTACATTGTTTTTTCTAGTTTTCAATTAGATCATGATTAGTAGAAAGTTAGGTATACAGCCAAAATGAACCCAATTGATTTAGCGAGCCAGGCCAGGTTCAATACTCTTTATCATCCTAGAGATGTTCATAATGTCCCACTCAAACACAATCACACGTACAAGAAGTCACCCTGGCGTTAGGATCTGACTCTCTAGGAAATTGCTTCATTGACCCACCCACATTTGTCTTGTCAATATTTTCTTAGTGGGCCCGAGATAAGAATTTAAAGTTTTGGCCCACTTTGCAGGCCTGCCATTTAAATTTGGGTGAAACTTACCTTTATTTTTTTTTCCCTTGACCAGTTTCACCCCCAAACGCCATCAGCACGTTTAAACTCTAGATTTGTGATATCATCCATCACAAATCTACTAGCTCAGCTAATACTTCATTGGCATGGTGAAACTTTCTTATCGTTTGTTACATTGACCTAATTCTTTACATGGTTTCAACAACTTGGTTGATAGTAAAAATGACTAATGCACTACGTAATCATTCATAAAATTGTAAAACTTATTTTTAAGATTCTTCGAAGAAATTACATTGCAAACGTTTATGCAAGTCTCCCATTGCAATAAGGTCGCATTTTATGTATTGGTGATAAGCCTGAAGAAGGTGAGGATGGTGTGAACTCGTAGCACTACCTTATAAGTAATAAGAAACTTAATAACCAATTTCATTTAATTATATATACTTCGATGGATTGATTCTTTTCTTTTTTCTTTTTTCTTACTTTTTTACTTTTACCCAAAGGGTTGCTACTGCCTAAATTATGTGATACACTTGGGCTGGGTGTCGATTCAATCCCATTTGACTCAAAGTGCGATCTTATACCTTGGATCTTATACCTTGGATCATAGTTTTTTTTTTTTTTTTAATCCCTCAACGCCTCCCATCCCAAATGCTACTGGCAGTATTCAAATAATGGCCCGGTGAGCTGGTATCCCATTGGCATAGACCATGGATTGATTAATGGATCTCTACTCCTTATCACAATCTTGTTTATTGTTGTTTCAACTTGTTTCACAAATACTGTAAAAAATTTAATCACAACCTGATCAATGAATTTGAAAATTCTTCTTTTGTGGATTTGAGACTCCCCAATTAACGGAACAGGAACAGCCTACTTTCAGTGTATCAAAGGTTATGGTTCTGAGTATTTCAGGCTAAACAAGGTCTTGGCATACAGATTCGCCGAAGATGGGCATGAAAACATTGGGCTAGCCCGTTCTAATTGACAAGGCTTTATAGAGGGCTTAGTAGTTCTTGTAAATAGCTAGGGTGTGTGCTTTCGAGCTGGATCAGCCCTTAGCTTAGGTTCCAACTAGCGAACCTACTGTGGTGTTTCAACGAATATGATGTGTTTGATCACAGGGCAAAGAAAAATGATCTCGGAAAATTTAATTTGCTTAGGCATCAAAGATTACATTTTTTATGAATGTTCTGATCACATTATGCGCCATGTTATGTTCTAAAATTGTTATGGGTACTCGTTTGATTAAGTGACAATGTCTTATCTGTTCAAGCTTTTCAAGCAATTCATTGTTTCATAATTAAGTGACTTCTGACACGCCTCAAACATGTATCACACAGGACCGAATGTCATAGACAAGGGTATAAGTTGTTTTTGTGTTTAGGTTTATTTCATATATAGCCTAGCTAAATCAATTCTGCTTAGATCCCAACTTCAATAAAAGAAAATAGGACTAAACAAAAATTGCAGACAGAAGAATGAAACGAAACGATGAAAGAAAGATGATAGATTTATGTCATAAATTCCGTGTTTATGAGGACATAGACCGGCTTGAAATTGGCCCGTACTTCGGTTAATTGGGACCTCGGTTACCCGGTCAACTCGATCCGGTTTCAGTTCTCATAAACACGGGACTGATTTTCTCGGTCCGATTTTCAGTTTTTACACTTTGAGCCGGTTACCCGTATTTATCCCTAATGAGGTTACACGATTGCTAGTTTCTCTAATACTTATATTTTTAATGTCTTTACTCACTTGTTTGATTTTTTTTTTCAAACTTCTCATTAAATTTGCAAAAAATTATATTCAAGTATAAATTGTTTCAATAAGATCTTTAAGATGAATTAATGTACTGATGTTGTAGGACTAGCCAACCCCTGATTTTATATTTAAAAAACATGTCGGAAGAATGAAATGGTCTGTCATAAATAATGCATGAAATATAAATTCATCAAGCATTTGAATTGAAAAATTAAAATTCCCTTTTTTAAGACCGATATTTCCATTTAATCTTGCAAAGTATGAGCGGAAATATGACAGTTCTCACTGGAGCCGAAGGAATTTTCATACAGTAGGAGGGGGGAAAAAAACCCTCATATGCCAAATGTGAGAAGGAAATGGAATTTTTTTTTTCTTTTGGGAAGGGGTTGTCCCTAGCATATAAATTTTGTGATAAACTCTATGAATTATTTATTTATCAGGACCTCTACAATCAAACAAAGTAGCAAGGAAGTGCAAAACAAATTCTCTATCACAATTTTATTTTTTTGGCAAACACATCGTCACAAGATGTTTATTAAGGATAAGAAAATAAACATACAAGAGTCATCTCTATATTAAGGAATGTCAAGACACTATGAAGACGTTAAAAAACAAATCCCTAAACAAATTATAAGCCAAACTCATCATCCACAATAATTCCCTAATCGCGATAAAGATATAATGTCCCGATCTGTTGAGCCCTTCAAAAACCCTCATATTTCTCTCTTTCCACACACACAACATGAGTACGTGAGGAAACCTACACCATAACCACTCCGCCCGTCGGGAAGGATTAGCTTGGGACCACCAACTTAGCCAATCCAAAATGGAACCTTAAAACATCAAACTTAGACCAAATTCTGACAAGAAACTGTTCCAAATAGATTTGGAGAATCTGCAGTGAAGCAACAAATGATCCAGAGTCTCATCAATCTCATACAAAATACACAAAGACTTCCTGTGAGGATTTTTTTTTTCCATTATCTTTAGTCAAGATCCTCTCATGTAACACTGACCAACTAAAGAAATTAATTTGAAGAAAACAAAATTTCACCAAAACCAGATTCTTGTAGGAGGAAATGAAAGGGTTTGAATAGGTCACATAATGAAGGGCAACCGGCATATCAGAAAAAAAATTTCACCTAGAAGCTCACACTTTTACCCTTCCACACCAAACTATTAGATCCTTCCGAAAGAATCTGACTATCCAACAGATGCATTAAATTGGCGACCTCATCTTGCTCCCCATCATTTAAGTATCTCCGAAAGAAAAAACCCCAAGAATATCTATTAAACCAAAAATTGCTAACTCTTTCATTTTTTTGGTTGTTAATGATAAGCAACATTGAAAATAGATCTTTTATACGTTGGTTGCTACACAAGAAATCGTGTCAAAAAGATATGAGATCATCATTGCCACATCGAAACAAGGTGTGAGGGTAGAAAACACTTGTGCACCAAGAGATGAACTTCCACAAAGAGCACTCATAGGGAGTGTACTTAATTCTTTTATCCCAATCCCATCTATTGCGCTCATATTTATCAATGATGAACGATCTCCATAAATTGTCATATTTTTCTGCAAATCGCCAAATCCATTTTGAAAGTAATGTTAAGTTGAAAGTGATCACTTGGCGAATGCCTAAACTACCTTGAGTTTTGGGACAACAAATTTTCTCCCAACCACTAAATGCATCTTTCTAGAGTTTTGAATGGAGCCTCAAAGAAAGTTGGGCATGATCTGCTCCATCTTGGTTGCTATTAAAGATGAAACTTTGATAAGGGACAAAATGAACATAGGGATAGAATATAAAGTGAATTGGACAAGTGCTAGTCTGCCTACTTTTGAGAGGAATTTGCGTTTCCAATACGCCTGTCTCGATTCCATCCTTTCGATCGTTTCATCCCACACAACTTTACTTTTAAATCTAGCACCCAAAAGCATGACCAGGTACTTAACTGGAAGCTGACCAGCTGCACAACCAAATAATCCCACCAACTGTTGCAGGTGGGAGACTTCTCCAATGGGCAACACCATTGATTTTTGGAAGTTGATTTTCAAACCTGAAATAACTTCGAACCAAGGCATAACTCTTTTTAAAGCAAGAACTTGAGCATCAGAGGCATTACAAAAGAGAATAGTGTTATGCGCATACTGAAGAATGAAAACATGAGGACTACCCTCTGCGACTTAAAATCCTCTCACTAGACCAGCATCAACCCCTTTAAGAATTATTTGGATTTGACCTTCTGCTGCTAAAGTAAAGAGAATAGGAGATATAGGATCGCGCTTGATGCAGACCTTTAAAGCTATTGAAAAACTCGTTCAACTGGCCATTAATTTTCAAATAGAAATTGACTGTAGATCTGCAAGTGTGAAGCCAATGGATCCATATGGAGTGAAACCCCATGCAAGCCATTACCAATACCAAATATGTCCAATAAACATTGTCAAAGGTTTTTAAAAAATCTAATTTGATGACGAGTCTTAGAACACCTTGTTTTTCCTAGAATCAATAATTTCATTAGCAATCACAGAGCTATCAACCACTTGTCTTCCATTGACTGCTGCAATTTGAAATGAAAAATTGACTGAATGAAAAACATTTTTCAATCTATCGGCCAACACCTTGGTAATGATCTTATAAGCCCATTCAAAATACAGATAGGTCTAAAATCATTGACAGTCTGCATTCCTGCACATTTAGAAATAAACAAGATGATAGTGATGTTCAACCACCAATCCAAAAAATTCCTCGTATTAAAATCTTTAATAACTTTTATAAAATCAACTTTGATTACCTCCCACATTTTCAAATAGAACTCTATTGAGAAACCATCAAAACCTAGAAAAACATTGGATTTGAGCTCTTGCATTGTCCCTCTAATTTTCATCTCTGAAAAATTCTCTACCAAGGAGGTAGCCATTGGCTGGGACATAGACTTAAATCCCCGAGAAGACAAGTCATCACTCATTTTTGTTGAAACACTCCTGAAATGAGATAATGAGTTCTCTGATGTTGGATTCATCCACTACCAACTCCTAACCCATGCTAAGAGCTTCAATAGAGTTAAACAGTCTGCGTCTGTTGGCCAAGTTATGAAAGAATTTGGATGCATGATCCATGTGACAAACCCAGTTGACCCCAGATCTGATCCTCCAAAACTCCTCACCTCTTTTGGTTAATGTTGTCCACTTCTGATGCAGCTTCACTCTACAAGACCTCTCATCGGCAGTTAAGTCTCGGATCTCTTCCTCATCATCAATGTTAGCAATCAAAGCAGAAATATTTTGAATATACAAATTGATCTTACCCCAAACTTTAGTCCTCTAACTTTTAAGGTTGCATTTGATTGCTTTTAGTTTTCACCATAAGTAGTAGCCAGGATGGGCAGAGACCACTGAGTTGTTCCACCAAAATTTCATTTCCTTTGCTAGGGTTGAGTGATCAAACCAACCGTTATCAAAGGAAAATAAGTGAGTGTTGCCACCAATAGATGAGTTCGCCAGCAGATTGACGTGATGGTCAGAACCTGCCGCTCCCTTGAGTCATTCGACTTTATCACCAAATTTATCAATCCAATCCACTGAAGCCAGAAATCAATCAAGCCGACAAACAATATGGTGCTATAATCATTTGACCATGTGAACTTTCCCCTTTTCAGACTGAAATCAGCGAGCTCCACCTTATTAATGAACTGATTGAATTTATGCATGCTCATGGACCTCCTTTTGCAACCTTTTTTATTCGTTCATTTGACGGACAACATTGAAGTCTCCTGCTAGTACCCACGGTGATTGCACCTAACCAGCAATGTTATAAAGTTCTTCTCATAAATGCTCTCTTAGCGAAGGATCACACAGACCGTATATGTTAGTCCCTGACCAAAGAGAGTTGTCCGAGATCATTTGGAACTGAATAGAAAGCGAAAAAACCTCTTTCAACACTTCTCTCATCTGCAAAAGATCTGTATTTTAGATAGCTAAAAGACCTCATGAACTACCAGTAGATTCCACCATAGCCCAATCAAAAGAGCTATCATCCCTCAATTTTCTAATAAATTCTTTAGAGCATATCTCCAATTTGGATCCCTGAATGAAAACAATATCCATACGATTATCTGAAATTAATCTTTGACAACCCCTTTGCCTCTCAAAATTCCCAAGCCTCCTAGAATTCCACAAAAGAATTTTGAGGGTCATGAAGGACCTTCAACCCCGAGGTTGCAGCACATGTCCATTGCTTTGTCAGATACTGAACCCTACACTGCAATTTGAACCATACTTAAAGCCTTTTCTTCTTCTTGACTGAGGTCCACACCCACTGCTAAGCCAATTTCTTTGAAAGTCGAACGGTCGGATGCCTCTTCTTGGGCCGAACGGTCAGATGCCTCTTATTGTGCCGAATGACAGTCGGAGACAGAGAACTTCACACTACCATTGACCCTGGAAATAACTCTTGAAGACTACCTAGAAGCCATTTCGTCAGGGAAAACAGAACTTAGATGGTTCGTCCAAATGACCTCGAAGCCTAGGGGAGCATCTACATGGTCTGGTGTGGACGAGCAACTCTCCAAATGAGAGGCACACAGTTTTGTTGGCAAACCATGGACTCCAACACACTGTTCTGTTGGCGTCTCAAAACTCGACAGGTAAGCAAGAGATACCGAACACTCCTGAATCTGGTTGAAAAACTCGCTCATAACCAGCCCAGCAAGGCCGCTACTGCCCTGTTTTGTTGGATGTCTTTGATTTAGTGGATCTCTATTTAAGCATGAACCGGGATCTAAAAACTGAAAAATTAGCCCATTTAGCGGCTCTTTCGCGCATGGCTTTTCTAACCAGCTTGCGATCCTTGTTGGCCTGCATAAACATCTTGGTCAATAAAGGGTCCAAGTTAAAGACATTCTTCCACAGCTTCTAAGACCTTCCAATAATTGCCAAAAGTCTGTTGATCATTAGACTTGACCAAATTTGCTTCAAATTGGACGTGGGCCGTTGATAAGGCAAAAACCTGACAATACCCTTGCCTTTATCCTGCTGAATTGGGCGAGCTTACTTGGACACCGAGTTACCCCTTTACCCATTGAACCGGAGTGAAAAGCAGGTGAATGGGGAAGCACTTAGTCTTGAATGAGAGACTAATTACTCAGTGTCGAAAACCTAGGAAAATGTTCATTCTGCTCCTCGCAAGAGGTCACAAGTGGAGAGTTGGCGAAGACTAGGAAAAATTTATGGCCATACGAAATAACAACAGGTGTCCATTGGATCACCGAATTAGGCAATTGTATCACCGATCTCGCCCCATTCTCTGATGCCACTAGATCTGCATGAAAATGATATTTTCCCAAACTCAAGACATGAAATCAATAGGAGTATCCAAGTGGATAGAGGTTGCTGCAACTAGGCCCTTACTGGAAGCAGAATTAGGTCTAACACCTGAAAGATTGGGAGTCAAAGCCTCGACAACGGTTTTGTTGCGCAAGGGGAGGATCACACTAGGCCCTGGCAAATGTGAACCCCCATCTCTGCTAACTTGCTGCTTAGAACCAGGCTAAGACACGTTCTTTAAAATCACCGCCTGTAGAGCTGTTTTCAGCCCTTCCCTGCAACATCAGCTGGCACTCTCAGAGTTTTAGACCCTAAACCCCAACCCACTATAATAGAAAAGAAGAATCCTCCTCTATTGGCCTCTTTCACCACCATAACTCATCTATTATTGATTTTCCAACTGGCTTAAAAAGCGTTGGAGCCTGATTCTACAGCTTTCTTAAGCTGAAACCCAATTCATTCTCTCATCTGCAATTTAACAAAAACTTTGATTCTAATCATCGAGCTCGATTCAAACAACAAAAAACCTCCTCCTGAACTTCGAATTTCAAATTCTTTCCCATCAATTTTCAATAAGTGAAGATTTTCACCTACAAACTCCATTGCTCACAAATCTAAACACATTTGCACAAGCATACAAGCATTATAGAAATTAATTGAAAAAAAAAACAAAAAAAAGACTGAATGGGGTTACCCGTTACCCATTGCCAATTTAATCCGGCCGCCTATAAGAAAAATATTTTCCACCAAAATCAAGATGCCCTTGTCTGGTTCAAATCTGTGACGCTCACCAACGGCTGATAAAGCCTCTCACCGTCTGAGAAAAAACCTCGCAAGCCCTCACTCACCAACGTCTGAGAAGAAACTCACCTGAGAAGAAGCTCACCATCGTTTGAGAAGAAGCTCACCACCGTCGCAAGCCCTCGCTCACCACCGTCTGAGAAGAAAACTCACCAAGCCCTCGCAATGGACAGATTTGAGAATAACTCACCAAGCCCTCGCGATGGCAGATCGAAAAGAAGGAAGAAGCTCACCAGCCCACCGTCGCAAAGCCCTCTCGCTCACCACCGTCACAAGCCTCTTTCTGCAAGCCCTCGCTCACCAATGTTGAATTGACTCATGGACAAGAAATAATGAAAAGAACCCTTGCAAGTGAGATTTAAATCTCACCAATTCATTGCAGTGCATTATGTCATTTTTGAGAGGAAGAGTACTAGGTCAACTATTGCTTATTTATTTGGATTACACTCATGATTCCACCACCCACTCTAGGGGTTCCCTCTCTCAATCATTGATTATAAACCCCCAACATGACACCCATAAGGAACAACTTGTTTAACACCCATGAGAGCCACTACAATTATATGGTTTATCATCTCAGCAAGGCCAAAGGTGCACTCCCCTTACATGATTGCCTGTATTGAATTAGTCATGTTATTTGGTTAGGCTAAGTAGGTTTAATGAGATAAAAATATAGATGGGCCTAGCTAAGCTCAGATAAGGGTCCAACCTACTTGTGTTCAATATGATTAAATTTCTTAAGAGTGGTCCACTGTGTTTTGAATCCTCATTTGACAACATGGAGAATATCCACTTAGGCAATGACTACTCCACACCAATATATACGTTGTCTCACACTATCGTGTACTTTTTTTTTTCCTACTAAGCCACACCATTCAAAAAATTGTTTTTGAAAAAACAATAACATAAAAATAGGGTAACTTTCAACCAATTTAAACTCTCAATTGAGATCGATTCTAAACTCATCAAAACACGAAGTTGTAATACTTTGAGCTACATAATAAACACAATTTGAATCACTTTAAAATGTTTTTAAATGAGCAAGTTATGGTCATTTTACTAAAGTCACGTAAATCTGTCTCGCAATGAAAACGAGGTAGTGTCCCTGACTTTCGGCCAACTTATATGCTTGATTGAGACCGATTCTCAAGCTCATCAAAGTACTACAATTTTCATGTTTTGATGAGCAATGAAAACAGAGTAGTGTCCTTGACTTGCTCAATTCAAACCATTTTCAAGTGATTCAAATTGTGTTTATTAGATAACTCATAGTACTACAATTTCGTGTTTTGATGAACTTGAGAATTTGTCTTAGTTTAGGGTTTAAATTGGTCGAAAGTTATGTTACTGTTTTTTTTTTTTTCAACAAGTGGTGAAGGAATTGAATGGGAGAAAGTGTAGAGCTGGTGGTGAAGCAATCCAACCAATCGAGTGGGGGAGAGAGTGGAGCAGCAAGAGAAGGGGAGAGAGCTATCGAACCAATCAAATGGGGGAGAGTGTGGAGTATGAAGGGAAGATTCAATTAGGGAAAAGAGGGAAAATTCGATTTTGAATGAGGGAGAGAGTGGATGCCTATTTATATTGGTGATGTGGGAGAGCAGTGGTGATGTGGAAAATAAAGTAGGTGATGTGAGAGAGTGTAATGGAATGGGACAACACATATGGTGGTGAGGGGTAGTCGTTGCCTTCCCATTAACCCAAACGAAAATTTATGACTGCATATTCTCCTTTCTACTTTTATAATTCTTTTCTGAAACCAAAAGGAAGTTATAAATTAGATGGTCATTATTTACTGACATGTTCTGAGGGAATGTCGAGGAGAGCGAATGAAAAAAAAATCCATTTAAATTAAAAATTGAAAAAAAAAATCTACTCAGCTTGGTCCTTGTGCCTGATTATAGCCTGAGAAAGGTGTCCAGCATGTGGAGAGAGGGATAGAATCGGCATTCACATGCTGAACACCCACCCCAAACAGGCACTAATCAGTGCTTTTTCCCCAAGGCTGCGTGGAAATGTTTTTAAAATTTTGTTTACTTATTAAGGGAGAAATTTCTGAGAAAAAAAAATGATGGCTATCTTAGTTTAACCACTTAAATTTCACCTAAAAGATACCGTCTATTGTTTAGCCATAGTTCACTGATCATATATCATTAGATTGTCAGTAAGGAAAAATTAAAAAAAATGAAGATTCATGGATTATTGTCTGGGATTTGAAAGTGCAAATTTTTGATAGCATATATAGTGGGGAGTCTAGGATGAATGGTGCTTGTGGTGGCATGAAGTGAGCTGCAAGATATCTCATGCATTTCTTCTTGTTTTTGCAGCTTTTGAAGAGATGTCGTTGATGATGAATTGAGTTATACATGTAAGCTTCAAATATTTGGCTATTGAGTAAAGATTAAGTGTGCAAAACCATGATAAATGCCTCATATTGTCAATCTAGTACTAATCTGTCTATAAGAAGGGGTAGAGATGGAACATCTTTCATGCACTCAAGAGTGAGGAGCAATGGAGATTCACTTGAAAAGTTTATTTGTTCTGCTGATTCTTTCCATTAGTGTTGTAGTTATAGTGGTTGATGGGGTGAGTGGTGATGAGAAGAGGAGAGGTGTGGAACAAGCTGATCATGATCAACAGACTCTGAACAATACCCAAGTTGATCATGTAGTTGGTGGAAATAACACTTCTTATAATGAAGTTGCAATGCCAATGAATCATGGTAAGGGTGGAGGTGGAGGTGGTGGTGGACGTGGCAGTGGCGGTGGTGGTGGTGGGAATGGTAATTGTAACGATCCGGTCCATATACACCATATTGTCTGCTTTGGGCTACCAACCGGCCCGCACGGCTTTAAAACGCATGTTATCATGTAGAGCGACCTCGCACACTTAAAGCACATCCCCCTCCCGCACCCAGGCGATATGGGACTATGATTCCCCTTGTAGCTCGTCCAACCCTTCTTGGCCTATTGGGGCTGTTGGGCCTGTTGGGCCCTCTACCCTCACTCTCACCCTCACCTCAGGTCCGCCCACTTAGGGTCTCACAATCCACCCCCCTTAAGGCCCAACGTCCTCGTTGGCCACACAGGCACAACGTCCACGTCGCCAGAGGGCCCACCAACACTGTGGCATACTTCCGCTGGGTCAGGCTCTGATACCAACTATAACGACCCGGTCCACATGACACCATATTGTCCGCTTTGGGCTACCAACCGGCCCGCACGGCTTTAAAACGCGTGTTATCATGTAGAGCGACCTCGCACACTTAAAACACATCCCCCTTCCGCACCCAGGCGATATAGGACTATGATTCCCCTTGTAGCTCGTCCAACCCTTCTTGGCCTATTGGGCCTGTTGGGCCTGTTGGGCCCTCTACCCTCACCCTCACCCTCACCTCAGGTCCGCCCACTTAGGGTCTCACAGTAGTGGTAGTGGCAAGGGTCATGGCAAATGTGGAGGTGGTGGTGGCAGCAGTGGTGATAATGGTAGTGGTAGTAGTAGGGGAAAGGGTCATGGCAAAGGAGAAGGAGGTGGTGGTGGAGGCGGCGGTAGTGGTAATGGTAGTGGTAGTGGCAAGAGTCATGGTAAAGAAGGAGGAGGAGGAAGAGGTAGTGGTAGTGGTAGTGGAGGAGGTGGAGGTGGAGTATTGGAGGAGGTGGAGGTGGAGGCGGAAGAGGTGGGGGTGGAGGAGGGGAGGGGGAGGAGGTGGTAATGATGGTTGGGGATGTGATGGACCAGACAATAATGTGCATCACAAGCATGAGAGTATCAACAAGAAAGAAGCAAGCAAAGGAGTGAGAGTATATAAGAAGGGAGTGTATGCAGAATGCATGGCAGGAAAAGGTTCGCGTTGTGAAGGCATGAAACTCAAATGCCCGCTTCACTGCAGTGGACCTTGTTTCTATGATTGCCACTTGATGCGCAAAGCTCATTGCCGTCGACCTTGATACATAATGCAATATAATTAAGTGATCTGTGTTATCGATATCCAATGTCATGAACTGGTGCTAGTTTAGCTGATTTTGATGGGAGAGACATTAGAAGTGTTGAGAGATTCTGGAGTACTACTTCAAATCAAGATGCTTGTGCAGGTATTGTTCCTTATTACTGATCATCGACAATCATAAACAACTCTTTACCATGTGGACAGTTGAAAACTTGAAATCAACTCCACCATAAACCACCAAATTGAGAATTTGAGATCCACATCAAACTCTGTTTGCCATCGGGGGATTGATCCAAATAGACTACTAGAAGCCCATGTTGGAATACAATTTTAGGTGAATTGGGCTTCGCCTAAAACCACGGGCTTAATGCAAATCTTCAGTCCAGCCATTTGAATCATGACCAAGCTGCGCTGTGGTTGCAACTTGCATTCTGAAGCCATTTGAATCATGAAAACGGTTTCAATTTCCATATTTATTACCGTGCAACCAACAGATCCTTAATGAACATTATTTTCATGCTGGTCACTAAACTAAGACTGATGCATTAACGCCCTAATTGGATCACGTTTCCTACTCCCTCTTAAGCTTTTTGCTTTTACCCGACCATATATTTCAGATATTCCAAGTTTTTTCAGGTTTCAACCTTTTTCTTTTTCTTTTTGGTGTAATTTCAAAAAGACCAAGCACAGCTTAAGGTAGGCACAATATTTGTCCTTGGATTCAACTCCAAAAAAGACTTACTGGATTCGATCCAAACCCAGGCTTATCCACAAAACCTTAAACAAAGATGCATAGTGAAAACATTACAAACCAAACCAACTCTTCTCATGTCAACCACATTTTTCAATGTCGTTGGATGGTATTGGAAGGCACTATGGATAAATCCACCTAATTAAAAGGCATCTTACCAATCAAGAACTTCAATCAACTAAGTCCAAATTAAAAGTATCCAATCCATCTTAGCACGTTATCTCGGCAAAACAAATCGACATCCAACTCAACAACCAAAATAACCTAACAAGGAAACTCCCAGCTGCCTTCCTTTAGTAAGCCCAAAGTCTCACTTAGAGGAAACTCCCAGCCGCCTTCCTTTAGCAAAGCCCAAATCGACTAATCCTTGTATAAATCTTCATCGATCCAGAGCAAAGCAAAGCAAAGCAAACTAAGCTGAGCAATCAAATTCATCAAAGAGTAGCTAGTAGAGAGGATGAGCAACTCATCATCTTCATCAGCGGTTCGTCGAATTTCTGAGTGCATCATCAACCCAGAAGACAGTATTTCAGACGAGGCTCGTCAAATACACTATCTCACACCATGGGATCTCGCCATGCTATCTGTAGATTACATTCAAAAGGGTCTTTTGTTCGAGAAACCCCAAATTCTACAAGTAGCACCACCACTGCAATCATAAACCAACTCAAAAACTCCCTCTCGCAAACTCTCACTCACTTCACACCTTTGTTGGGCCGGTTTGCAACCAAAAAGGAAACCAATCCACCTTCCTACTCAGTTGTCCTAGACTGCACCAAACCTCAAGGTGCTAAATTCATCCATGCCGTTACGGATTTAACGGTAGCAGTTGTCATGTCCTCTAATGACGATGTACCAAAATTCGTCAAATCTTTGTTTGCGTTTGATGTTAGCACTGTTAATCACGAGGGACACACTCAACCTTTGGTTGTGGTACAAGTGACAGAGCTAGCTGACGGGAATCTTCATTGGGTGCTCTTTTAACCATGCTATTGCTGATGGCACTTGTTATTGGCATTTTTTTAACACATGGGCAGAAATATCTAGAGGAGGAAATAGGCATAGCCAGTGCATTTCACGTCCTCCTATTATCAAACGTTGGTTTATGGACGGACAAGATCATCTCATCACTTGCCATATACTCATCACCATGAATTCATTGATGAGTATACCCGCCACCATTGAGAGAGAGGATCTTTCACTTCTCTGCACAAAACATAGCCAAACTCAAAGCCAAAGCAAATGCAGAAGCTAACACTGATAAGATCTCTTCATTCCAAGCGTTGTCCGCAATGGTAATGGAGATGCATTACACGTGCACGTGGCCTAGCGGTCGATCAGAAAACCACCTGTAGACTTGCAACAAACAACAGACCCAGACTACGCCCTATTGTACCGAATACATACTTCGGCAACTGTATACTAACAGTGGGTGGATCCACCACTGCAAGCAAGTTACTGGCCAACAACCTAGGGTGGTCCGCATGGATACTACACTTAGCAGTAGTGAGTCACTCAGACGAGAAAGTTCGGTGTTGGATAGAAGATTGGGCGAAGAAGCCCTTTATTTATCAAACAGGTCCATTCTTTGATGGGAGTAGTATAATGATGGGGAGTTCACCCAGATTTAATGTGTACGATGGAAATGATTTTGGGTTTTGGGAAGGCAGTTGGGGTGAGGAGTGGACAAGGGAATAAGTTTGATGGGAAGGTGACTTCTTACCCTGGTATGGAAGGGGGAGGGAGTGTGGACTTGGAAGTTTGTCTTTGCCCAGAGTTTATGGAGTCCATTTTGTTGGATCATGAGTTTATGGATGTAGTGACCAGTCTTAATGGATTTTTTCAGGTTTCTCTATCTCTTCATAATTTCATGTTTTCACAACTTTTTTATTCTTCAAGGACTAATTTCTCTAATTTGGTTGGTCGAATCAACTAATTTCTATGTCCTTCTCCCTACTTCTCACCTATACCATTTGTAAAGGTTTTCAACCCAAATGCATTTCAAAACTGGGGTTGGGGTTGGCACAAACCTGAAAATTTCATCCCAATACAATTTGAATTTGGGTAACCCAAGGGTTGAGAAAAGAAAACCTGATTGCAGTAGTAATCTTTGCAAGCAGATCAATCTTTAATAGCCTGAATGCTTGACACTTTATTTTGCCCTTGTCAATACAAAAAGATAGTTTCAGCCTATAGGTTGAAATCTGAAATTTCAATGGGAATTGGGGAATAAGTTCGAGTTGGACAGATTGACCATAAAACTATTCAAGTCGGGCTTGTGCTTTTATTCCTCACCTGGCCCAACAGTCTCAGCTTCTACTTTGTGCGAGCAATAGCTATTTCTAAACGATCATCAACAAACAAAAGATGACCTTCACAAACCTTGCCACATACCCAGCACCTTGTTGCATTAGCACTAACCCAGGCCAGAATCAAGACTTCTTTTTGGGTGGAGCACTCAGGAGAATTCTAGCTGGCCTGGGTCAGCGCCTGGGTGGCCGCTGGGAGGGCTCCTTGGCATGTGCCAAGGAGGGTGTCTTGCACATGTCTAAAGTTTCAAAAAAAAAAAAAAAGGTGGGAAATGAAATTTGAATTCATTACTGAAATTTAAGAGAGAGGGAGGGCTCAAAACACAGAAAAAATCATCATAGAGCTCAAATCGAACCCCAAAGGGTTCATCACCTCTTCTTCTTCTTTCGAATTCGATTTCGACAAGAAAAGGGGTCACCCCTTGCCGAGACCCTCTATTTCCTCTGCCCCCTCTCAAGACCATCACGGGGTCGTCGCTTCCTCCTCTGGGTCTCTCTCTGGTGCCTCCAGTGCGAGCTCTTCCGTATCTTTCAACGAGGATCCTGCACCCCATGATTTTGGGTTCTCCAATAATCACAACAAAGGTTTGGTTTCTCCCAATTTCCCAGATTTTTATTTTGCTGTTTACTTCATTGGAACATGATGTTTAGTTATTTGAACATGACAGGGTTTGTATTGAATGTTTTGTGTTTGATTGATGGGTCGTTTTCTAATGAAGGGCCGATCTAATTTTCGACAATTTCAATCCTTATTGCTACTTTACCGAATGGGTTCGTTTGGTATTTGATATTATTGTATGTTTATTTGATTATGGATAGCGTGCTGTGAGAAACAAACTTGTATAAAATCTGGAACCATATCTAAACTTAAATTCTATTACCCAGATCCATAGAAGTAAAAGTTGATGTGAGCATATGATTCAAGTGTTGAGCACGATTGATCCACTAGTTTGTGCTGCTGCATTTCTAAGTCTGAGTAATCAACAGGGAGAGTACAGCATGAGATGAGATGGCCTTATTTGAAGCATGAAGAAGGATAGTGACAACAGTAACTCTAAAATAAAGAGCACACCGACCTTTCACTTTACTAAGTATACTTTTGAGATGATGGTTTTGGTGTTTTGCCACAAGGACACCTGGAGCAGGCTGCCTCATCCTCATCTTTCCATGTT
>QNQO01009884.1:0-24891 GCA_003290165.1 Berberis thunbergii
TGGGTTCGACTTGTAATTTGTTTAGGGATTTGGGTTTTGACACTTTCATTGTGTCTTGGCATTTCTTGATATAGGAATGTTTCTCTTTGTTTTTTGTTTCCTTTGCTTTCATTAATAAACATCTTTGTGTTTAACAAAAAAAAAAAAAAAAAAATCACGCCACATCACCATTTTTTTTCAAATCAAGTAGAATATATATATATATTTTTTTTGCGCTTTGAACTATGTTTTTCGATCAAATGCATTTGAGGGAAGATTGAGCAACTTA
This sequence comes from Berberis thunbergii, assembly GCA_003290165.1. Taxonomy (NCBI): domain Eukaryota; kingdom Viridiplantae; phylum Streptophyta; class Magnoliopsida; order Ranunculales; family Berberidaceae; genus Berberis; species Berberis thunbergii. Next base: position 269 of record QNQO01009884.1, read on the forward strand.
ATTAGTATCATGACTTTTGTTTTAAAGTTTCAATATATATTATATATTATTTTTGATAATTTCTTGTTAGACAATATTGAGATACAATTAATGAGGAGCCCTAAAACTAATTATTAAGTTTTGTAAATAAGTGATTGTGCAGGTTAAACGTGGTGTTTTAATGTGTCCTGGATACATCATGTTCACGGTATTTTGTATTTGAAAATAAAGTATACATAATAATATTATATTTTTAGATTGCTTTTCTTTTCATAATTTGGGTTGAGATTTGATATTTAACCTCAATTATGCTTAGGGTCATTATCTCACTAATTAGACTGGCAAACCAATTTTTTAATGAATTATTGGACTCACCATACAAAAAATATCATTGGACAACCACATTGATGTACGTATGGAGGTTTGATCATATATCCATTTCACTAAAATCCTTTGGCAATTTGATGACACTGAGATACATGTAATTATTTCAATATGAAAATTATGTGATTATGATTTATATGTCTTCATTCAATAATTTAAGCACCCAATTAGTGTCGTCTTACGCGTGTTGGTGTGAAATGGTCAAACCATTTTCACTTATAATTTCTTTTTTCCACTCAAAAGTCATTTTCTTTAATTATCAAATTCTTAATTAAACGATAAGAAAAATGAAAACCACGTCCATTTTAAGGTGGCACTCCATTTTTTTTCATCATGGTTACGTAAATATTGCGAAAGCAAAGCTTTTTTTTTTTAGGGTATAAACAAGGTTAAGCATCAAAGGTGGCTTATCCATTAGCCAAGTATGGACAAACAGATCCCTCAAGATGAAAGTCATGAACGGGATGATGATAACAATGACAATGAAAGTCATGAAAGTGATGACTATAAGGAAGGAACGGAGGAATCAATAGCAGGGGTTTCTAAAAAGTACAAAAAAAAAAAAAAAAAAGTATGGAATTAGGATTTCAGAGTAAACCCTCAAGGATCCACTCGAATTAGGAAAATGAATAAAAAAATTACATGAAACATGTACCACCGGCTGCTACACCAACAACAACAACAAACAAACAAACAAACAAAAAAAGGGGGGGGGGGGGGGGGGGGGGTAAATTCATAATAAAAGAACATGGATAGTTCTTACCCAATGATATTGATCGTCCGAGTAAGGACACTAAAATAGTCATTGGTTTAGGTTAAGCATTCTTCGTGCATCTTGTCAAATGTTGACACCTACATTTGGTACACTAAACTATGTTTAACAATCTTCGAATAAACATGATAACCAAATAACTTGGTTTTTAATCAAGCCTTCTAATTACTTAACAAACAATGGAGTTGTCAATCACCATTTATGAGGTTCTCTAAACTTGAACTTAAGTACCAATGGAAAAAAAATTTCTCCTTTCCCTGGCATGATTGAATATTCTCTGAAAAATTGTTTCCTCTTTTAATACATAGGATGAGCATTTTCAAACCATGAAAGCTGGTTGAAACATCCAATAACTCAAGAATCACCACCCTATTAAATCTTCGAGAAGGGGTTGTTATGTTTATTTGTGATATTACATAATTATAACATTTTTTACCTCTTATTATATTTTTGTTATCCTTGTTTTATCTTATTTTAATTAAATTATTAATTTTGGTGTTTTGTAGAATTTGGAGCAATAATGAAGAAATCGAAGGAAATGAAATGAACAAATCATAGATTGGTGACTTCAGAGAAAGTGAGGTAAAAATAAATCTAAGCCCTTAGCTTAAACCCAAAACCAAATTGTCATTCAACCCAAACCCGATTGCCAAGCTCACGCAAACCTAAAGAATATTTTCCCAATTATCTCATATTCATTTGATTTTACTTGATTCACTCCATGAATCATCTTTTTATCTCATCTCTATTTCATTTTGTTATCTATCTATTAAATACAATTAGAAAATGAATGTGAAAGGGTAGGAAAGATAAGGGGAAAGAATAACATTACAGAAAATCCAAACCTCTTCCTTCACAAAGTGATTTTTCATTCAACAGTCCATTCTCTATCAACATCCATCTCTTACTCCCTTTGTCCAACCTTCCCTGGTCCAGCAACCAACCAGCGAGCAAGCCACGTTGCAGCCAGCACCAAGGCTCTCTCTCGTCCTCTCTTTGTCTCGCCCTCCGACCCACGCCTGCACAACCCGCCTGCTGGCGAGCGCCCTGCTTCACCTGCTTGCACACCCGCACGCCCAAGCAGGCCCTCCATCAGCACCCTTGCCCAGCCAATCTCTGCCCTCCATTTTCAGTTGTTAACTGATTTCAAAATGAAAGAGATGAGTATGTGGATATTGGCACCCACACCTTGAGGCTGTACCACCACTGTTTAAAGAATATGAATGCTACTGACACCCAAGCATAAGAGCACCCCGGATTGGGCATGGCCTGTTGTTATTGACATCCTGGAAATCTGATGTACCACCCCACTGGACCTGGCGTTGTTTAAATCTGCTAATCTACTGGTAGGGGTACACCGCACCGAGGCGGCGACAAACCAAAAGGGTTGTATAATTTATTTTTACTGACTTAAATGCTTAATTGTTAATTACAATTTTATTTCAGAAATTTGATAAATTGCTTTCACCTTTCATGTTCGATTAAAACTTCATATGTTTGGTAGTTAATTCACATTTTATCAATATTCAAAGCATGTGGTAACAATATTTGAGCTTGAACTTTGATTTAAGTGTGCCCTAAAAAGACGTATATGATTGGTAAGAGTTTATTTGCTTTAGATAAATGTTTCATGTTTGACAAAAAACTTGATATGATTGGAATTGGATTTTAGTGATCACATCTTCGGTGTAAGCAAGGGATCCTCATCCCTAAAGCTTATCGATTATAATTTCAGTAATTTAGATTTAAATATATTTGCTAACTCATCGATGAGTCCAAACCCCACAAAATCGATCTCATCCATATTTTCCTTTTAATTATTTTTAGTTTAGTTTAAAAACACTGTAACCCCATTTTTTTGTAAATTAGTTTAGATAAATTCTAAAATTCAATTGCATCCACTTTCCTTGTGGGATCAACCCGTACTTGTCGTTGTCTACCAGTTAGACACCGTGCACTTGCGGTTATTACAAATGGGTCAAATTAACATGTTTATTTAGGCCGGTTAAACTCGCACCAAGTTTTGGCGCTGTTGCCGGGGAAGGTAGCGGTGTAATTGAATTTAAGATTTATTTTCACTAATTTAAAAAAAATTCAGATTTTTTTTTATTTTGTTAAGTTCTTTTTTACACTTATTTCATGTTATTGTTTGATTTTGCAGAATACACGCTTCTCGAGAAAATTGGACGATCCTGCAAACATCAAGCAAATTTTAATTTTAATTTTAATTTTAAAAATTTTTTTTATTTTGTGAGGAGAGTTTTAATTTTATTTTCACCTCGTTTACAAGTTTTTGGGGTAATAATTTTTGTAAACTCTATTGTTTTCCATTTGTAATCACCTAAAAAAACTCTAATTCTCTAAGTCAAAAGAAAATATAGGGGAAACAATTTTAATTGTTACCCAATAATTTCTTGTGATTTAGAAATCCGACTTCTAAGACCAAGACCAGTAAATTTATTTTGATGTGCTTGTGTGTTGAGTGAAACAGATAAAAATAAGTCAGACATTTTTTTGAATTGTGCTAACTCTTTGTGCAGAGATGAATGCGCAAATTGTAAATACTTTTCACTCACGAAACGTATTAGCGACCGGGTGCTTTATGTTTGCAATTGTGTGTTGGTTGTTAAATTATGTAATTGTAGATGCTAAACTTTAGTAATTCATAATAAGCATACCAGTTTCTAAATAGAAACTGGTGGGACTTGATATCCCCACCTCATCACTCCAGCTGTGTGCAACCAATAGCCAAACATAATTAAAATCAATTAGCAAGTTAGATAGAGTCATCTTTTAGGTACGGTGTTCATAAGACAACCAAGACCAAAGTGAATCCAATATTTTTGTTGTTTGACCAAAGCTAAAAGTGACGATGGGTTTAATCATTCAATGAACTCCGAGAGGCCACTGCCACAAGGGTAATTTACCAGGTACGTTGAGTCATAAGTAAGCTACGATCCACAGAAAGAATTGGTGTAACCAACAGTTTTGGTTAGGAACACAAACCTCAAGTGTACATCTAACATCACATCGTTCTCACATCTACTGGCTTACAGAGCGGTAGCATAAGGAAATACTTAATTGGACCATTGTGACCTCCTTCCCTTGTTGTGATGATCCGGTTTCTTTGAAACAAAACTCTAGCCTACTGATTTTGAAACTTGCGGTGTAAAGTGTACACTCTTTAGGATCAACTTGTAGCACCCATTGCTATGTCATAAAGATTCCATAAGAAATAATGTCCACCAAAGATAAAAATATAATTGATCTAAAAAAACGTTTAATTGCTTAGGGAGACATGTTTCTTGTGCATTTATTGGTTGCTGATTGCATGTGAGTTTGTGTATATTTTTAGAGTTAGTGATTTAAAAAAATAATAATAAATAATAATAAATTTAAAAAATGAACACAAGGGTATATCTAGCCTATTTTTCCGAGCAAGTAAATTCATTTTATGACATGCAACGACCTGATTATGATCCATATTTAGATTATTACAACCCAGGTTTAGCTTATCATCCCGACTTCTCATGGGTTCATGGTCAGTACCATGAAGGCCCTCTAGACACTCCTCAGACTCCTCAAGGTTTCATTCCTGATAATGAGTCTCAATTTCATCAAGTTGTTCCTCCATCCAATACATCAAGGTTAGAGGATATTTTTGAACCTTTTATAGAGCGAACAGGAGAATGTTTGAGCAAAATTTTCAGGATATTATAGAATTGACAGTTATTTCTCAACAAAACTCCCAAGCTATCTGAAAACTTGAGATGACTATGAGTCAGATAGTTGAGTCACTTCCTGAGATAGAGTCAGAAAAATTCCCTAATCAACATATTTTTAATCCAAAGGGTCAATTCGAAATTAGTGGCACATCTGAGCCAGATGATGAAGATGTCCACTGCATTACTACCCTTAAAAATGAAAAATTGGTTGAAAATCAGGTAGAATGCCTGATATGGGTGTCATTGAGTTGTATAGACCAATATCTCTATGTGATTCATGTGATGAGCCTGTACACCTGATATATCCATCGTCTCATCTATTGCATCACATTCCCATTTACTTGAGGCTACTTTTCACCGATCCCTTGTTCTATAGTGAGGATTTCAGTTTTAACCATCCTATTGTAAAAATTATTTAATCTTCTGATTTGGAACCAAACCTAGGATGTTCCCTTTTTGGAGCACGCAAGAATCCTCTGTTGTGTATGACTACTGGTCACTTTTGGGATGTCCTAGTGTATTTGGTGCCCCATGTGATTGCTATATTTGGGTGGGTTGATCCTCAACTGTTCAGGTTGTTGATATACGACCATGGACTAAGTGTTTGTCATATTCTTCCTCTCCACTTTTCGATACACCATTTTTTAGGAAGAATATTTGTCGAGCTGATGACGTTAAACCAAGGGCTACAAGGAGGCATCCCAACTTTTGTTGTAAATGTGCATGTTGAGTGTGTATTTTATCTATCTTTATTAACTAATCCACAATTTCTTTTGTCTCTGAGCTCTTATCGGTGGATTACTTGTGAGAATTGGTAAAATCTTCACCCCGGTAATACTGTTCTAACCTCCTTTCATGTACTTGTTTCATTCATTTGTCAAAATTATTTTGTTAAACATTGAGGACAATGTTTTGGATTAGGTTTGGGGTAGGGTTCACGAATCAATGAATTTTTTGTAGTGTTTCTTTTCTTATTCTTAAAAAATAAAAATAAAAATTGTGCTTTTATGTCAAGAAAACTTGGTCCTTTGCGATTATGAAAATGGATTTTAAATGTTTTATGCTCAAGAAAATGCAAGCCAACTTGACATATTGGTATATTGATAAAGAATGAAAGTTTAGTATGATCCTTAAGTTAGATCTAGTTCATAAGATTTTTCAACTCGATTATCTTTGCACCATGAGCCATGTTAGCATGACTTGAAGTTGATGAGTGAAGTATATACTAGAAAACCTTAGAATAATAGTGGAGACTTAACCCTGAAAGTTTTGAACATTTCTATTTTTCCGAGGGTTATACATAAACTCTGATTTTTCTTGAGTCTGTATATCTCGTTGATGATCTCATTATTCTCATTTTTCTGATCAATTGCTTTGGGAATGACATCAAAATTGAATTATTACACTAGAACTTCTTGGCTTATTCAATTGAGATGTCATAATACTGACCCGAATTTAGGAAATGATCTAGGCCTTTTTTTCCTTTTATTTCTTTAGACTATTAACTAGCCTTTTAACTTACCCATAACATTAACCTTTTTGTAGCCTTTTGAGCCTTAGAATAACTTTTATTTGTTAACCCATTAACCTTTACCCAACTTTTCTGGAAATGTGTATAGATGGATATACTTGGTGTAAAAGGGGCATTAAATAGCAAAATATGAGATATTTCATAAATCCTATATGTGAAAAAAAAAAAAAAAAAAACAGAAGAAGGATGTCAATGAGGATAAAGATGTGAGAATGAAGAAAAATTGATGATGCGCAACATTGGTTTATTTTTGTCAGCCCTAATTGTCCGTTGAATGGGTGTATACATTCCTAGAAAATTTTCTTAGAATCCTTTGACATTCCTTATTAACCATTACTCAAGCCCCGTTACAACCCAACAAAGTCCTAGTTGATCTTAGGTAGATGTTGGTTTCACAGATGTGGAGATTTAATAACCAAGACCTATGGTGTTTGATTCAACATTCCCTAAAGTAATTGATATTATTTTCCATGAGATCATGTTCATTCCATTTTTGAAAAGTCTGTTCTTCATATTACTATATGTGAGATGATTGTTTTCCATTATTTACTTTTTTCCTCACATATAAACTGAGTGAAATACTAAATATCTGAGTGTTTTATTGTGAGTGACATGAGAGGTTAGAAGTCAAAACAAACTTTCTACATGAGATTTAGTAATTATTTTACATTGAAATGAAAAGTTATGTTGATAGTGTTTTTCACACACACACATTGAGTTGAGGATGATTATGAATTTTTTCTAACTTTTGGAGAATATTACATTATTTGGAGATTTGTTGATACACGAAAACAACACTGTTGATTTCTTGCATTTCTTGAAGTTTTAAAATGAATACTGTTTGACCAAGTTTTGTTGAGTCAGGAATGTTTGTGGGGTAACATTTTCTGGAAACCCTCATGAGACTATAACTCGTCCCCTAGAGGTAATCTAGGGATTTAAAGCCTTGTTGCACGTTTTCAAAGTGCAATCGACGATTCCTGCAAAAGTGAGTTAGGATTTTATTTGTGGTTTTCTTTTCTTTGTTTTGATAATCACATAATTATAGCATTATTACATCTTATTATATTTTTGTTAATCCTTAGTTTTATCTTATTTTAGATTAATTATTAATTTTTTGTGTTTTTGTAGAATGTGGAGTTGTAATGAAGAAATCAGAGAAAATGCAATGAACAAATCTCAGACGGTGACTTCAGAGGAAGTGGAGGTGAAAATAGTCTAAGCCCATTACCTAAACTCAAAACCAAACCCATAAACCCAAACCCAATCAAATCCAAGGCATATTCTCTCAATTATCCAAGATTCTGATTTGATTTGGTCCTTCAATCACTCATTGAATCCTCCCCTTTAAGTTGTCCATATTCATTTTTCTAGTTATCTATAAATACTAGGGAAATAAATGAGAAAAATGGGAGGAAGATAAGGGAAAAGAAAACATTACAGAAAATCCAAACATCTTCCTTCACAAAGTGATTTTCATCACCACCCATCTCATCACCATCTATCTTTCACTCCCTCCGCCACCTTTCCTGCCTAGCAACCAAGCACCGAGCAGCCACGCTGCAGCCAACACCGAGCTCTCTCTCGATCTCTTTTCGTCTCGCCCTCCGACCACGTTTGCGCAGCCCGCATGCTGGCAGCGCCCTACTTCACCTGCTCGCACACCCGCACGCCCAAGTAGGCCCTCCATCAGCGCCCTTGCGCAGCCGATCTCTTCCCTCCATTTTCAATTGTTAACTGATTTCAAAAAGAAGAGGACGAGTATGTGGGGCATGGCCTGACGTTATTGACATCCTGAAAATTTGATGTACCACCCCACTGGACCTGACACTGTTTGTTATCTGCTGAGTACCACCACACCCTTGCTGATCTGCTGAGTACCACCGCACCGATGCGGCGACAAACCAAAAGGGTTGTATAATTTATTTTACTGACTTAAATGCTTAATTGTTAATTACAATTTTATTTCATAAATTTGATAAATTGCTTTCACCTTTCATGTTCGATTAAAACTTGATATGTTTGGTAGTTAGATTAACATTTTATCAATATTCAAAGCATGTGCTAAAAATTATTAAGCTTAGACTTTGATTAAGTGTGCCTTAAAAAGACACTTAATGTTTGGTAAAAGTTTATTTGCTTGAGATAAGTTGTTAATGTTTGACAGAAACTTGATATGATTGGAATTGGATTTTAATAATCACATCCAGTGCAAACAAGAGATCATCATCCCTAAAGCTTCTCGTTTATAATTTCAGTAATTTAAATTTAAATATATTTGTTAACTCATCGGTGAGTCCAAACCCCACAAAATCCATCTCATCCATCTTTTCCTTTTATCTTATTTTTCTTATTTTTAATTTATTTTTAGTTTAGTTTAGTTTTAAAAACACTGTAATTTCATTTTTCTCCAAATTAGTTTAATTAAATTATTAAATTCAATTTAATCTACATTCCTCATGGAATCGACCCGTACTTACCGTTGTCTATCAATTAGACATTGTGTACTTGCAATTATTATAAGTGAATCAAATTAGCCTATTTATTTAGGTAAATTAAATATCCTGCACCAATTTGTTTATTTATTTTATGGCTTCGGAGCTGCCAAGTTTTGTACCCTGCGGCAAACTGATAACTTCACCGTCCTGAAGAATTTTTTTTTATAATTAATCAATACTCCTCACAAGCTCAAACTGTCACAAACAACAAACTGCTAATAGTTAACCAGGGAAACAAGTTAGAAATGTGTAAAAACAAAAAAGATGGGAGGGAATGGGGACATCATAATAATTGGCCAATACTCCTCAAAAACTCAAGTTATCCTGGACGAACGAACGGCTAATAGTTAACCAGAAACCATATAAAATTTAAACAAGTTAGAAGAAATGTGTAAAAAAAAAAAAAAAAAGTGGGAATGCGGCAATAACAATTCACAAATATATGAGCTGGCTGTGAGCTATATTAATGTTCTATGGTTGTACTTGAGTGACCAACCGGCAAGTGTCCAATCTAAACAGAAGGTCAAAAATCTTCACAGATAATTAAGGACTTGTTGATCAAATTTTGACATGCAACATGCATGGAAGAAGAACAATCGACCAAAAACAAATCATTGATTTCGTATACACAATGTGCCTAAGCCTAAGCCCTAAGCACGTTGAGTGTGAGACCAATGGTATGGCCATTGACCCATTGTTGGTTGCAGTTGGAAGGTTTGGGAAGAAGAAGAAGAAGATGAGATGAAGCAGAATCAGAATCAGAGGGCCACCACCTGCCCAATGCTTTTACTATCACAACCACCCTCCTTAGCTTTAGCTCCTTCTCTTGTTCTTATTCATTTTTTCATATTATCTTTTTATTTGTATGAGTAATGGAGAGAGATATAGAGTAATTTCTTACAATGTGGAAAGAGATCTCAATTGTATTTTGAAAAAAGAAAATATGTGAAAAAGTGGGTTAATATTGGTGATTTGTGACGAGCGGTGTGAGTTGTGGTGGTGGTAGGCAAAAATGTAAAAATAAAAACTTCAAGCACCTAAAAACAAACACCATTTAATTTTACAACTTTTAATCGACAGCTTATTTAAAAACAAAACAAACAATTCATTCAAAAGCTCGTTCATAACTTCTAACCCTAGATAGAAGTTAGCTTTTAAGCACTTATAAAAAAAAAACACTCTATATCTATTTCAGATAAGAGCTCTGATTAGGTTTACTTGAAAAATGTACAAAACAATATGCTCTAGTACATGACTCACTACCATTCCTAGTTCAATTCTAAAAATTCACCATTTTTTAAACATACACACGACTCTCTAATTATTATTATTATTATTATTAATTTTTTTTAAGTAAGCAGGGTTGCAAGGACTCCCAAACTTTAAGTGCCCTTGCAATCGAGCATTAGGCCTATTTGATTGGCTAAGCAGTGACCCGTGATCCATCTACTGTGCAGAGCAATAGGTTGCGATGCTATTGAGATTGTCACTGCACATCTCTAATGTTTGCTTAACTACAAATATTATTTAAATATATATATATATATGTTTACCTTTTTTTAATTTCTCACACCCCAAATACTGTCGACATAGTTTAAACTTTCAACATGTGATTTCATCCACCACATGTCTATAAACTGATAATCCCATTGACTTATTTAAACAAATCAATGTTTACCCAATTTACAAATGATATGTCAGAATGGGAATTGATACAATTGGACCCCCCTCATATCTAAGGGACCCTCGAACCATGGCTACTTGCTCCCAACTATTACAAAATATTATCTTTCTGTCCAAGGAGATCCCAGTCTGATGGAACACCAAAGATCAAACTGAACAGTAAATAAGATGTGGATAATTAATTCATTCACTCCACCAATGGCAATTTGATCTACAATGACCTCTTACATCAATTTTTAATCCATATGATCTCACCATACAATGACTTGTTACATCATTTTTAATCCATATTATCTCACCATAACCACCCACCTCCACCTAATTTGAGTTCCAAGCTTATCTCTAATCATGCTTACCTCAGTGTGAGCTATGGAGATTAAAACTAAGCTTGGTTTCTGTTTGAACTTTGAAGCACATAATGTGTATAGATAGACTTGTATTGATTCGCATTGGAGACTTTCGATTCGATGCACTAAAACAAACTAAATTTATAAGGACTTTGATGCACTAAAACAAACTAAATTTGTCAAAAATGATAATTCTTGCTAATGACTTTGGCCAAAATTTTGCGGTGTTTGAAAACCGTTAATTCCAGAGAAAGCGATTCTTTATTCAACATTTCTTTGACATATTCAATTAACCTTCAAACTTTGCTGATATAAAATAAAAATGAAAATGAAAAGATAACATAATTAAGCTTATAATCATCATGAAAGGGTTTTAAATTTCCCTATAATTTTGAAATATTTAGATCATGGAGTGTGGAAGGAGAGAAAAAAATATTCAACAATAAAAAAGAAATAATAGAAAATATCCCTTTATGTCATCTAAGATAAGCCATGGGCACAAGCAAGTCCCAAATAAACAGAGACGAAACCCCTCCCACCAACCCCTTTTGGCAAGAAATGGAAATGTCAATCTAACTTGGGAATTGAGAGAGTAGACGTGCTTATGGTTTTGTAATATAAACACACGAGGATAGATATGTTTGTGCTTATAAAAGTTGAGTCAATGTTCTTCACCAACCCAATCTCTGTAAATTGAAAGTGGATCATCATATTATATATAGATGATGGATTGTATCCAGAGAGTTTACAGAATGATTTAGGTGTGATGGCTAACAGGTAGTGCCTACTAAATTCTACTTGTAGGACCCCTTCCTTGTGCATTTTTTTTTTCATTTTAAAATTGGTTTGTTGATCATTTTGCTCGAAGACTACATGACTGATTTTATAGGGTTAATCGAATCAGACCTGAAAGTTATAATATTGTTGCCACTTAATATTTTTGTTACTTTCATCTCGCATAGAGGCTTGCTTTCGCTTCAGTCCATCAATTTCACCTTGCATAAAAACTCGTTTTCGCTTCACTCCGGTCTAGTCCAACTAAGCAGATGCATTCAATACCCGAAGACTTATCAACAGCGGAACACATGTGCTTCCAATAATTGAGCAAAAATTCACAAAATCCTAACTAGTGAGTCTTAGACCTCCCCTATGCATTTTGACATATTGAATGACTTGAAAAATGTCTATTTGTTTGGAACCCTAATTTTTCAACCATTTGATGAGTTTTTAATGTCACAATGGGCAGATTCCATAAGAATTGAATTACAAATTAGAATTGATTGAGCAAACTCATATATAATTCTTTTCATCCACCTACAACCTCAATAGGAACCTTGTGTATGTTATTGGATGAGCTTAAGATGTATGACTAGAACCCTGAATATTATCAGGCGACCTTAGGATATATGATAGTGAACGCGAAGGTCCTACCTTAGTAATGGGTCGCATCAAAGATCTACAAAGTATAATTGTGTCTTTGGCTTTTTCTTCAAGCAAGGAAACCATATAACAATTCTTTCACCAAACTCGCAAACAATTCATAACCTTGAACTTTAAAGGGAAGGAAAAATTTCAGTGACAATGCTACAGCCTACAAATGCCAATTTTGTTTCGAATGAAATTCAGTTTGAGAAAGTAAATAATAAATAAATACATATCTGCGTAAAAATACTAATTATAATATGAAATATACAAAAATATTGAAAAACCAAGTTTTTGCAATCAGGGTGATGTAACGTGACGTGATTTTGAAAGAATGATATAATCCTCCCAAAAAAAAGTTTATGTGTATCTCGAGATTGTAAAAAACTCATCTGACGATATCACATCATGGTTGTAAAACCTGGTTTCCTAACCTTACTTTAAAGCTAATGGCATAACAGTTCAATAGTTAGAGTTTGACGGATGATACTACTAGGTCATGGATTCAAACACAGTCGACAGATTGGTGTGTTGACCAGTTTTGATCTTTGATAGATTATGAGATCCTAAAACCCCAGGTCGCCTTAAAAAAAAACACTCACTCCAAACTATACATGGCATGTATTGCATTTGTACAAATCTGGTATTAACATGATAAGACATGGATGGGATTTAACTAGTTCATGCCCAACCGACCAGCATCCATAATTACATCGAAGTGTCATTAAAAGGCTTGGAAAGTAAGATCCACCTACCGAAAGTGAAAATGGAAGCGGAACAACATACAAGAAAGTTGTCAAGTGAGTTATAAAGAGGTGTTCCACTATCTAACAATAATGAAGCGTTTTGGAGAAAAATCTCACACCACAAAAGCTTAGAATGAGGTAAATTAATAACTATATCGTTATTATGTATAGTGGATTCAGGGTCAACAAAGAACTCATATGAAATAATCTAGAACAATTTTAACCCTGCCAAAGAATCTAAATGGTTATGAGATCTATTCAAAAAATTATTGTCCTGAAAACAAAAATTCAAAATCTGTTAGAAAACTACAAAAACGAAACTATAGTATGAATCAACCTATAATGATTGATAAGTACTCAAGAAGTTTATTCCTTGTATAAATCAAAAGGTTATTACTTCATTTATAATCAAGATGAAGCAAGCATGACCTATACATCTCCTATAGAAAATTCCAAGCTGTTTTTTTCTTGAAAAATGCCAAGCTGTTTTTTTCTTGAAAAATGCTCTTTACTGATCTTGAAAAGCCTAGGGGAATTGCTTTGTCACTAAGTGCTCAAGTTAGAAATTGAACTCTCTTTAATAATCACGCGAAAATAGTGATGGTTGAAAAGAGGGGAGGTATCAACCACTCAGCCATCTTTTCGAAAGACAATCTCTATTTTATTTCTATTCCCCCGAATAAAACATGGCCATATGGAAAGAACTCTCGCTCGTGACCACTAATATCTAACCATATGTCGCTATGTAGACCTACAAGTTTTACATATAATTTGCTTTATGATTAAGCACATAAGTAGGGTCCCAAGCTTTGTGATAAGAGCACTTTGATTTATAATGACTTGAAAGCTTCTATGTTACATTGTTTTTTCTAGTTTTCAATTAGATCATGATTAGTAGAAAATTAGGTATACTGCCAAAATGAACCCAATTGATTTAGAGAGCCAGGCCAGGTCCAATACTCTTTATCATCCTAGAGATGTTCATAATGTCTCACTCGAACACAATCACACGTACAGGGAGTCACTCTGGCGTTAGGGCCTGACTCTTTAGGAAATTCCTTCATTGACCCGCAAAGAAATTGCTTCATTGACCCACCCACATTTGTCTTGTCAATATTTTCTTAGTGGGCCCGAGATAAGAATTTTAAGTTTCGGCCCACTTTGCAGGCCTGCCATTTAAATTTGGGTGAAACTTACCATTTTTTTTCTTTCCCTTGACCAGTTTCACCCCCAAACGCCATCAGCACGTTTAAACTCTAGATTGTGATATCATCCATCACAAATCTACTAGCTCAGCTAATACTTCATTGGCATGGTGAAACTTTCTTATCATTTGTTACATTGACCTAATTCTTTACATGGTTTCAACAACTTGGTTGATAGTAAAAATGACTAATGCACTACGTAATCATTCATAAAATTGTAAAACTTATTTTTAAGATTCTTCGAAGAAATTACATTGCAAACGTTTATGCAAGTCTCCCATTGCAATAAGGTCGCATTTTATGTATTGGTGATAAGCCTGAAGAAGGTGAGGATGGTGTGAACTCGTAGCACTACCTTATAAGTAATAAGAAACTTAATAACCAATTTCATTTAATTATATATACTTCGATGGATTGATTCTTTTCTTTTTTCTTACTTTTTTACTTTTACCCAAAGGGTTGCTACTGCCTAAATTATGTGATACACTTGGGCTGGGAGTCGATTCAATCCCATTTGACTCAAAGTGCGATCTTATACCTTGGATCATAGTTTTTTTTTTTTTTTAATCCCTCAACGCTTCCCATCCCAAATGCTACTAGCAGTATTCAAATAATGGTCCGGTGAGCTGGTATCCCATTGGCATAGACCATGGATTGATTAATGAATCTCTACTCCTTATCACAATCTTGTTTATTGTTGTTTCAACTTGTTTCGCAAATACTGTAAAAAATTTAATCACAACCTGATCAATGAATTTGAAAATTCTTCTTTTGTGGATTTGAGACTCCCCAATTACGGAACAGGAACAGCCTACTTTCAGTGTATCAAAGGTTATGGTTCTGAGTATTTCAGGCTAAACAAGGTCTTGGCATACAGATTCGCCGAAGATGGGCATGAAAACATTGGGCTAACCGGAATTAGATTAGTCCATTCTAATTGACAAGGCTTTATATAGGGCTTAGTAGTTCTTGTAAATAGCTAGGGTGTGTGCTTTCGAACTGGATCAGCCCTTAGCTTAGGTTCCAACTAGCGAACCTAATGTGGTGTTTCAACGTATATGATGTGTTTGATCGCAGGGCAAAGAAAAATGATCTCGGAAAATTTAATTTGCTTAGGCATCAAAGATTACATTTTTTATGAATTTACTGATCACATTATGCGCCATGTTATGTTCTAAAATTGTTATGGGTACTAGTTTGATTAAGTGACAATGTCTTATCTGTTCAAGCTTTTCAAGCAATTCATTGTTTCATAATTAAGTGACTTCTGACACGCCTCAAACATGTATCACACAGGACCGAATGTCATAGACAAGGGTATAAGTTGTTTTTGTGTTTAGGTTTATTTCATATATAGCCTAGCTAAATCAATTCTGCTTAGATCCCAACTTCAATAAAAGAAAATAGGACTAAACAAAAATTGCAGACAGAAGAATGAAACGAAACGATGAAAGAAAGATGATAGATTTATGTCATAAATTCCGTGTTTATGAGGACATAGACCGGCTTGAAATTGGCCCGTACTTCGGTTAATTGGGACCTCGGTTACCCGGTCAACTCGATCCGGTTTCAGTTCTCATAAACACGGGACTGATTTTCTCGGTCCGATTTTCAGTTTTTACACTTTGAGCCGGTTACCCGTATTTATCCCTAATGAGGTTACACGATTACTAGTTTCTCTAATACTTATATTTTTAATGTCTTTACTCACTTGTTTGATTTTTTTTTTCAAACTTCTCATTAAATTTGCAAAAAATTATATTCAAGTATAAATTGTTTCAATAAGATCTTTAAGATGAATTAATGTACTGATGTTGTAGGACTAGCCAACCCCTGATTTTATATTTAAAAAACATGTCGGAAGAATGAAATGGTCTGTCATAAATAATGCATGAAATATAAATTCATCAAGCATTGGAATTGAAAAATTAAAATTCCCTTTTTTAAGATCGATATTTCCATTTAATCTTGCAAAGTATGAGAGGAAATATGACAGTTCTCACTGGAGCCGGAGGAATTTTCAAACAGTAGGAGGGGGGGGAAAAAAACCCTCATATGCCAAATGTGGGAAGGAAATGGAATATTTTTTTTCTTTTGGGAAGGGGTTGTCCCTAGCATATAAATTTTGTGATAAACTCTATGAATTATTTATTTATCAGGACCTCTACAATCAAACAAAGTTGCAAGGAAGTGCAAAACAAATTCTCTATCACAATTTTATTTTTGGCAAACACATCGTCACAAGATGTTTATTAAGGATAAGAAAATAAACATACAAGAGTCATCTCTATATTAAGGAATGTCAAGACACTATGAAAACGTTAAAAAACAAATCTCTAAACAAATTATTAGCCAAACTCATCATTCACAATAATTCCCTAATCGCGATAAAGATATAATGTAAATGTCCCGATCTGTTGAGCCCTTCAAAAACCCTCATATTTCTCTCTTTCCACACACACAACATGAGTACGTGAGGAAACCTACACCATAACCACTCCGCCAGTCTGGAAGGATTAGCTTGGGACCACCAACTTAGCCAATCCAAAATGGAACCTTAAAACATCAAACTTAGACCAAATTCTGACAAGAAACTGTTCCAAATAGATTTGGAGAATCTGCAGTGAAGCAACAAATGATCCAGAGTCTCATCAATCTCATACAAAATACACAAAGACTTCCTGTGAGGATTTTTTTTTCCATTATCTTTAGTCAAGATCCTCTCATGTAACACTGACCAACTAAAGAAATTAATTTGAAGAAAAAAAAATTTCACCAAAACCAGATTCTTGTAGGAGGAAATGAAAGGGTTTGAATAGGTCACATAATGAAGGGCAACCGGCATATCAGAAAAAATTTCACCTAGAAGCTCACACTTTTACCCTTCCACACCAAACTATTAGATCCTTCCGAAAGAATCTGACTATCCAACAGATGCATTAAATTGGCGACCTCATCTTGCTCCCCATCATTTAAGTATCTCCGAAAGAAAAAACCCCAAGAATATCTATTAAACCAAAAATTGCTAACTCTTTCATTTTTTTGGTTGTTAATGATAAGCAACATTGAAATAGATCTTTTATAGGTTGGTTGCTACACAAGAAATCGTGTCAAAAAGATATGAGATCATCATTGCCACATCGAAGCAAGGTGTGAGGGTAGAAAACACTTGTGCACCAAGAGATGAACTTCCACAAAGAGCACTCATAGGGAGTGTACTTAATTCTTTTATCCCAATCCCATCTATTGCGCTCATATTTATCAATGATGAACGATCTCCATAAATTGTCATATTTTTCTGCAAATCGCCAAAGCCATTTTGAAAGTAATGTTAAGTTGAAAGTGATCACTTGGCGAATGCCTAAACTACCTTGAGTTTTGGGACAACAAATTTTCTTCCAACCCACTAAATGCATCTTTCTAGAGTTTTGAATGGAGCCTCAAAGAAAGTTGGGCATGATCTGCTCCATCTTGGTTGCTATTAAAGATGAAACTTTGATAAGGGACAAAATGAACATAGGGATAGAATATAAAGTGAATTGGACAAGTGCTAGTCTGCCTACTTTTGAGAGGAATTTGCGTTTCCAATACGCCAGTCTTGATTCCATCCTTTCGATCGTTTCATCCCACACAACTTACTTTTAAATCTAGCACCCAAAAGCATGACCAGGTACTTAACTGGAAGCTGACCAGCTGCACAACCAAATAATCCCACCAACTGTTGCAGGTGGGAGACTTCTCCAATGGGCAACACCATTGATTTTTGGAAGTTGATTTTCAAACCTGAAATAACTTCGAACCAAAGCATAACTCTTTTTAAAGCAAGAACCTGAGCATCAGAGGCATTACAAAAGAGAATAGTGTTATGCGCATACTGAAGAATGAAAACATGAGGACTACCCTCTGCGACTTAAAAATCCTCTCACTAGACCAGCATCAACCCCTTTAAGAATTATTTGGATTTGACCTTCTGCTGCTAAAGTAAAGAGAATAGGAGATATAGGATCGCGCTTGATGCAGACCTTTAAAGCTATTGAAAAACTCGTTCAACTGGCCATTAATTTTCAAATAGAAATTGACTGTAGATCTGCAAGTGTGAAGCCAATGGATCCATATGGAGTGAAACCCCATGCAAGCCATTACCAATACCAAATATGTCCAATAAACATTGTCAAAGGTTTTTAAAAAATCTAATTTGATGACGAGTCTTAGAACACCTTGTTTTTCCTAGAATCAATAATTTCATTAGCAATCAAAGAGCTATCAACCACTTGTCTTCCATTGACTGCTGCAATTTGAAATGAAAAATTGACTGAATGAAAAACATTTTTCAATCTATCGGCCAACACCTTGGTAATGATCTTATAAGCCCCATTCAAAATACAGATAGGTCTAAAATCATTGACAGTCTGCATTCCTGCACATTTAGAAATAAACAAGATGATAGTGATGTTCAACCGCCAATCCAAAAAATTCCTCGTATTAAAATCTTTAATAACTTTTATAAAATCAACTTTGATTACCTCCCACATTTTCAAATAGAACTCTATTGAGAAACCATCAAAACCTAGAAAAACATTGGATTTGAGCTCTTGCATTGTCCCTCTAATTTTCATCTCTGAAAAATTCTCTACCAAGGAGGTAGCCATTGGCTGGGACATAGACTTAAATCCCCGAGAAGACAAGTCATCACTCATTTTTGTTGAAACACTCCTGAAATGAGATTATGAGTTCTCTGATGTTGGATTCATCCACTACCAACTCCTAACCCATGCTAAGAGCTTCAATAGAGTTAAACAGTCTGCGTCTGTTGGCCAAGTTATGAAAGAATTTGGACGCATGATCCATGTGACAAACCCAGTTGACCCCAGATCTGATCCTCCAAAACTCCTCACCTCTTTTGGTTAATGTTGTCCACTTCTGATGCAGCTTCACTCTACAAGACCTCTCATCGGCAGTTAAGTCTCGGATCTCTTCCTCATCATCAATGTTAGCAATCAAAGCAGAAATATTTTGAATATACAAATTGATCTTACCCCAAACTTTAGTCCTCTAACTTTTAAGGTTGCATTTGATTGCTTTTAGTTTTCACCATAAGCAGTAGCCAGGATGGGCAGAGACCACTGAGTTGTTCCACCAAAATTCATCTCCTTTGCTAGGGTTGAGTGATCAAACCAACCGTTATCAAAGGAAAATAAGTGAGTGTTGCCACCAATAGATGAGTTCGCCAGCAGATTGACGTGATGGTTAGAACCTGCCGCTCCCTTGAGTCATTCGACTTTATCACCAAATTTATCAATCCAATCCACTGAAGCCAGAAATCAATCAAGCCGACAAACAATATGGTGCTATAATCATTTGACCATGTGAACTTTCCCCTTTTCAGACTGAAATCAGCGAGCTCCACCTTATTAATGAACTGATTGAATTTATGCATGCTCATGGACCTCCTTTTTGCAACCTTTTTTATTCGTTCATTTGACGGACAACATTGAAGTCTCCTGCTAGTACCCACGGTGATTGCACCTAACCAGCAATGTCATAAAGTTCTTCTCATAAAATTGCTCTCTTAGCGAAGGATCACACAGACCGTATATGTTAGTCCCTGACCAAAGAGAGTTGTCCGAGATCATTTGGAACTGAATAGAAAGCGAAAAAAACCTCTTTCAACACTTCTCTCATCTGCAAAAGATCTGTATTTAGATAGCTAAAAGACCTCATGAACTACCAGTAGATTCCACCATAGCCCAATCAAAAGAGCTCTCATCCCTCAATTTTCTAATAAATTCTTTAGAGCATATCTCCAATTTGGATCCCTGAATGAAAACAATATCCATACGATTATCTGAAATTAATCTTTGACAACCCCTTTGCCTCTCAAAATTCCCAAGCCTCCTAGAATTCCACAAAAGAATTTTGAGGGTCATGAAGGACCTTCGACCCCGAGTTGCAGCACATGTCCATTGCTTTGTCAGATACTGAACCCTACACTACAATTTGAACCATACTTAAAGCCTTTTCTTCTTCTTGACTGAGGTCCACACCCACTGCTAAGCCAATTTCTTTGAAAGTCGAACGGTCGGATGCCTCTTCTTGGGCCGAACTGTCAAGATGCCTCTTATTGTGCCGAATGACAGTCGGAGACAGAGAACTTCACACTATCATTGACCCTGGAAACAACTCTTGAAGACTGCCTAGAAGCCATTTCGTCAGGGAAAACAGAACTTAGATGGTTTGTCCAAATGACCTCGGAAGCCTAGGGGAACATCTACATGGTCTGGTGTGGACGAGCAACTCTCCAAATGAGAGGCACACAGTTTTGTTGGCAAACCATGGACTCCAACACACTGTTCTGTTGGCGTCTCAAAACTCGACAGGTAAGCAACAGATACCGAACACTCCTGAATCTGGTTGAAAAACTCGCTCATAACCAGCCCAGCAAGGCCGCTACTGCGCCTGCTTTGTTGGATGTCTTTGATTTAGTGGATCTCTATTTAAGCAATGAACCGGGATCTAAAAACTGAAAAATTAGCCCATTTAGCGGCTCTTTCGCGCAGGGCTTTTCTAACCAGCTTGCGATCCTTGTTGGCCTGCATAAACATCTTGGTCAATAAAGGGTCCAAGTTAAAGACATTCTTCCACAGCTTCTAAGACCTTCCAATAATTGCCAAAAGTCTGTTGATCATTAGACTTGACCAAATTATGCTTCAAATTGGACGTGGGCCGTTGATAAGGCAAAAATCCGACAATACCCTTGCCTTTATCCTGCTGAATTGGGCGAGCTTACTTGGACACCGAGTTACCCCTTTACCCATTGAACCGGAGTGAAAAGCAGGTGAATGGGGAAGCACTTAGTCTTGAATGAGAGACTAATTACTCAGTGTCGAAAACCTAGGAAAATGTTCATTCTGCTCCTTGCAAGAGGTCACAAGTGGAGAGTTGGCGAAGACTAGGAAAATTTTATGGCCATACGAAATAGCAACAGGTGTCCATGGATCACCGAATTAGGCAATTGTATCACCGATCTCGCCCCATTCTCTGATGCCACTAGATCTGCATGAAAATGATATTTTCCCAAACTCAAGACATGAAATCAATAGGAGTATCCAGGTGGATAGAGGTTGCTGCAACTAGGCCCTTACTGGAAGCAGAATTAGGTCTAACACCTGAAAGATTGGGAGTCAAAGCCTCGACAACGGTTTTGTTGCCGCAAGGGGAGGATCACACTAGGCCCTGGCAAATGTGAACCCCCATCTCTGCTAACTTGCTGCTTAGAACCAGGCTAAGAACACGTTCTTTAAAATCACGCCTGTAGAGCTGTTTTCAGCCCTTCCCTGCAACATCAGCTGGCACCCTCAGAGTTTTAGACCCTAACCCTAACCCACTATAATAGAAAAGAGAAGAATCCTCCTCTATGGCCTCTTTCACCACCATAACCCATCTATTATTGATTTTCCAACTGGCTTAAAAAGCGCTGGAGCCTGATTCTACAGCTTTCTTAAGCTGAAACCCCAATTCATTCTTCTCATCTGCAATTTAACAAAAACTTTGATTCTAATCCTCGAGCTCGATTCAAACAACAAAAAACTCCTCCTGAACTTCGAATTTCAAATTTCTTTCCCATCAATTTTCAATAAGTGAAGATTTTCACCTACAAACTCCATTTCTCACAAATCTAAAACACATTTGCACAAGCATACAAGCATTATAGAAATTAATTAAAAAAAAAACAAAAAAAAGACTGAATGGGGTTACCCGTTACCATTGCCAATTTAATCCGGCCGCCAATAAGAAAAATATTTTCCACAAAAATCAAGATGCCCTTGTCTGGTTCAAATTGTTGACGCTCACCCAACGGCTGATAAAGCCTCTCACCGTCTGAGAAAAAACCTCGCAAGCCCTCACTCACCAACGTCTGAGAAGAAACTCACCTGAGAAGAGCTCACCATCGTTTGAGAAGAAGTCACCATCGTCGCAGCCCTCGCTCACCACCGTTTGAGAAGAAAACTCACCAAGCCCTCGCAATGGACAGATTTGAGAAGAACTCACCAAGCCCTCGCGATGGCAGATGAGAAGAAGGAAGAAGCTCACAGCACCGTCGCAAAGCCCTCTCGCTCACCACCGTCACAAGCCTCTCTCTGCAAGGCCCTCGCTCACCAATGTTGAATTGACTCATGGACAAGAATAATGAAAAGAACCCTTGCAAGTGAGATTTAAATCTCACCAATTCATTGCAGTGCATTATGTCATTTTGAGAGGAAGAGTATTAGGTCAACTATTGCTTATTTATCTGGATTACACTCATGATTCCACCACCCACTCTAGGGGTTCCCTCTCTCAATCATTGATTATAACCCCCAACATGACACCCATAAGGAACAACTTGTTTAACACCCATGAGAGCCACTACAATTATATGGTTTATCATCTCAGCAAGGCCAAAGGTGCACTCCCCTTACATGATTGCCTGTATTGAATTAGTCATGTTATTTGGTTAGGCTAAGTAGGTTTAATGAGATAAAAATATAGATGGGCCTAGCTAAGCTCAGATAAGGGTCCAACCTACTTGTGTTCAATATGATTAAATTTCTTAAGAGTGGTCCACTGTGTTTTGAATCCTCATTTGACAACATGGAGAATATCCACTTAGGCAATGACTACTCCACACCAATATATACGTTGTCTCACACTATCGTGTACTTTTTTTTTCCTACTAAGCCACACCATTCAAAAAATTGTTTTTGAAAAAACAATAACATAAAATAGGGTAACTTTCAACCAATTTAAACTCTCAATTGAGATCGATTCTCAAACTCATCAAAACACGAAGTTGTAATACTCTGAGCTACATAATAAACACAATTTGAATCACTTTAAAATGTTTTTAAATGAGCAAGTTATGGTCATTTTACTAAAGTCACGTAAATCTGTCTCGCATGAAAACGAGGTAGTGTCCCTGACTTTCGGCCAACTTATATGCTTGATTGAGACCGATTCTCAAGCTCATCAAAGTACTACAATTTTCATGTTTTGATGAGCAATGAAAACAGAGTAGTGTCCTTGACTTGCTCAATTCAAACCATTTTAAAGTGATTCAAATTGTGTTTATTAGATAACTCAGAGTACTACAATTTTCGTGTTTTGATGAACTTGAGAATTTGTCTTAATTTAGGGTTTAAATTGGTCGAAAGTTATGTTACTGTTTTTTTTTTTCAACAAGTGGTGAAGGAATTGAATGGGAGAAAGTATAGAGCTGGTGGTGAAACAATCAACCAATCGAGTGGGGGAGAGAGTGGAGCAGCAAGAGAAGGGGAGAAGCTATCGAACCAATCAAATGGGGGAGAGTGTGGAGTATGAAGGGAAGATTCAATTAGGGAAAAGAGGGAAAATTCGATTTTGAATGAGGGAGAGAGTGGATGCCTATTTATATTGGTGATGTGGGAGAGCAGTGGTGATGTGGAAAATAAAGTAGGTGATGTGAGAGAGTGTAATGGAATGGGACAACACATATGGTGGTGAGGGGTAGTCGTTGCCTTCCCATTAACCCAAACGAAAATTTATGACTGCATATTCTCCTTTCTACTTTTATAATTCTTTTCTGAAACCAAAAGGAAGTTATAAATTAGATGGTCATTATTTACTGACATGTTCTGAGGGAATGTCGAGGAGAGCGAATGAAAAAAAAATCCATTTAAATTAAAAATTGAAAAAAAAAATCTACTCAGCTTGGTCCTTGTGCCTGATTATAGCCTGAGAAAGGTGTCCAGCATGTGGAGAGAGGGATAGAATCGGCATTCACATGCTGAACACCCACCCCAAACAGGCACTAATCAGTGCTTTTCCCCAAGGCTGCGTGGAAATGTTTTTAAAATTTTGTTTACTTATTAAGGGAGAAATTTCTGAGAAAAAAAAATGATGGCTATCTTAGTTTAACCACTTAAATTTCACCTAAAAGATACCGTCTATTGTTTAGCCATAGTTCACTGATCATATATCATTAGATTGTCAGTAAGGAAAATTAAAAAAAATGAAGATTCATGGATTATTGTCTGGGATTTGAAAGTGCAAATTTTTGATAGCATTATAGTGGGGAGTCTAGGATGAATGGTGCTTGTGGTGGCATGAAGTGAGCTGCAAGATATCTCATGCATTTCTTCTTGTTTTGCAGCTTTTGAAGAGATGTCGTTGATGATGAATTGAGTATACATGTAAGCTTCAAATATTTGGCTATTGAGTAAAGATTAAGTGTGCAAAACCATGATAAATGCCTCATATTGTCAATCTAGTACTAATCTGTCTATAAGAAGGGGTAGAGATGGAACATCTTTCAT